>JAADWX010000606.1:0-18063 GCA_023336405.1 Globisporangium echinulatum | reverse complement strand
TCTCAGGGTCTCTCGATCGAGCGCATCAAGAGCGATGGAGAGCTTCAAGAGAGAGAGAGAGAGAGGCTATCTGTATGGCTCTGTAGGATTCGTGCGCGTGTCTAGCTGCGCAGTGAAGGCAGAGACACGAAGCGTATGCATTTAGCTACTATCGTTAAACTCTTTAATTTGACGATTCTGTCGTACTGGAACTGCGACGATACAAAGTGAGTCAGCGCAAAATGCGTGGGCAACCTGCCAAGTCTAAATTCGATTGACCCGTTGTATACTCGCTCTTCACGCAGCAATATCGTAATGAGGTCTTTGGCATGCGTTGTGTTATGTGGTGGTGACTTCGTATTCGCGGATATATGTGTAGTCTATTGATGCGCTTGGCTGGGTACGAAGTCAATTGCCCCAGAAAATCCATTTTTTGTGGTGTATTGGCCTTCCAATCGCACTTTGTCGAGGTGATAGCCATTGTTCACAACACAAATAATAACTACATAAATACTTGACAAGCGTCGAGGTATGTCGCGAATGAGTCCATGTGGTACTTGCACACACACGCGTTTTGTACTATGCAACTGTGTGGCTAACCTCATCGACCGGTGTAATCACGATGACATCTACACCAACTACCACAATAATGTGCGTGGATACAACCACAGGGGGTGTCAACGACGCAAACATATAAACATTATGCGCTTCTGCCTACCAACTCATTTAGCAGAACTACATACAATTTCGTGATTACTTATCAACTAACTGGGAAACAACACATACATGTTTCCCAGCTGCTAGAAAAACCATGTTCATACAATTTTATAAACGTCGATTGCCGTTTTCCACGAAAACGGCCACTTTAAGTATTGCTTCAATTGCGCAGGTTAGGTAGACTAACGGGACGGACTGTGTTTTCGCCATTTAATAGTGGCGCCAAAACGAGAGGTGAGAACAAACGACCTGTCAATTTGAAATTTGTCATGTCGCGCGCAGAAGTGAGAGAACAACAATAACAATGAGTAGGTGAGCAAGCAACAGTATGACATGGCGCAGAGAACAACGAGAAGCGTGAGGAAAGCATACACCAAGGAGTTGAGCGCAGTAGAACCAGATGATGTGGATGTTGTTGATCGAGCGGTGTGCAAAGCATCACGAAATTGAAAATACGAACACGACGAGCACGACGGCCGCGATAACTACGAATACGAGCGCTACAAATATGAGCACGACTTCCGCGAAATCGAGAACGACGAGCATGGCGACCGCGAGTAAAAGAACGATGAGCATGTTAGGTTAAAATGGCTAGAAATGAACGCGGAGGTGATGCTGCAGTAATCGCAGCGCGCAGCGCGGCAAACGCTCTCGACATAGCGCACAAACAATATTGATGCGCGTTCTGCAAATGCTGGCGAAGCAGTCCGACGAGGAGCAACACCAACCCCCCCGCCACAACGTCAACGCCGTCTCCAACCTACACCAACACCTACAAAGCCAACTAGACCGACCTAACAACTACTTCAACCATCATCAACGAGCCAAGGCTAACAATTGCACCACCCTCGTCGGCTCCAGGCGACAACTACGAGGAAGAGCTAGACGTTAGGAGTAGCGTCACATGTGTACGAGGCTGTCGGATCTTATGAAGAGGGAGGCGGGGATACTGTACGTCGACGAAGATGACGACTGGCCTATCGCGACTCACGATCAGCTGCTGGACGTTGCACGCGAAATGGTGGATGGGATGTTGGTGAGGTTGTGTATGTTAGAATGGAGTGTCTGAGTGCATAATGTACGTCGAACATGTAAAACTGACTGTATTGCTTGTGATGCAGTGTAGACATATAAGCTTTTGAATATGACGAGTGGCCGTGTCAGTATCGTCGCAAACAGCTACAACACACACCCACTCATTGATCGAACTGTCTATGTTTTCATGTCACAATCACTACGATTGCAATCAGATCATGTTGCACAGTAAAAGGACGTGAGTACCCTATTCTGTCTCAAAAATTTCGCTTTGCCGCTTTGCTTGTTCAAGGTAATGAAGCCACCCCTCGAGCTCAAGCCCGTTGTACCCTGCAGTTGACCGTTCTCCACCACTGTCGGGACGGAGACATCTCGTGCCAAGTCTTAAAGACATTCGTCTTTCGCTTACACTGCACACTGTCAGGCGAGGGCATAAAATAAAAATCTTTCTCTCAGCATCACATTCATCCGTTTGCATAGACATAGTGTCATTGCGATACTCTTCTGGGGACGACATACGCTAGGGCATGGGACGTCTGGCAAGCATAATTTCTGTCGATTAATTTTACATGTTCCGGCGCGTTGAACTGTGTTTGCACATGATCTTAACGATCGGACTCCGCCGCGCCAGTGTTTGAATTGCAAAGTGAGGATTACCTAAATTAATGTCTTGATACCTGGGTGGCCATTCAACAAAATCTTGTAAACCTAAATGATTATAAAAGCAACCCATCAAGTGCTATTAATGAAATAGACGGTTCAAGCAATTTGCTGAATTTCACGAATAATTATTTTCAGTAATATTACAATCGTACATATAGACGTGTGAAATGTCGTGAATGATACGAATGGTTGTTACACAGAACTATATCGCTATGTGCCACAAAACACAATGTATCTCAATATGTATTTGTATTTGAAACCGAGATCCATTCAGTATATAATTATTTAAACGTAATATAATCTGAATAAGTATTTTATTAGAAAGATGAACCGGGACTTGTACAGCTGTTTCTGTTAATTTAGAAATATGTGGTTACAATACGTATCTTCAATATATTGTATTTATCGATTGCATTATGTTAAAGTCGTATATTTGAAAGTGTTTTGCAATCTCTACTAATAAATTGCTATTTTGTATTTGACGCTTATAAGTCGAGTTTTCGACAAAGCATGTTTTACAAATGTGTGGGTCACGTCAATTGAAATATCTTGTGGTCCACGTATGCGATCCGGTCGTATATTTGTTGCGCCCCCTTGTGAGAGTATGCCAAACGAAGAACTGAGCGCCACAAACCGCCTGCTCGCCCCACCACATCCAGCAGAACACATGAGCTACCGCGGCATGAACCCGAACGCCGAGATCGTGAGCAAGTCGCAGGCGCTGCTCGTCAACGTGAGCGCTGCCAAGGGCCTCCAGGGCGTGCTCAAGTCCAACCTCGGTGCGTCTGCGATATCGCTCATTCGCTGGCTCGGTTGCGTGGTCTGTGGCTGTGCGCGATCTTGAGTCGTCGGTCGCTATGCGACTAGCGGCGCAGTCTATGATCGAGCCTTTTGTGCACATGCATGTGCTGCCATCCTGTCATGCATATCGACATACTCACTGCTATATACTCACTGTTGCTGCTCGCTGCTGCTATTACCTGTTCAGGTCCGCGTGGCACGCTCAAGATGCTCGTGGGTGGCGCTGGGCAGATCAAGCTCACAAAGGACGGCAACGTGCTGCTCCACGAGATGCAGATCCAGCACCCAACGGCGGCGCTGATCGCACGTGCAGCGACCGCACAGGACGACATCACGGTGCGTCTATGTGCCTGCTTTGTACGTCTGCCGATCAGTCGAGCTGCTCTACTGACTCGCTACTATCAATCTATTGACACACACACTCAGGGCGACGGCACGACGTCGACTGTACTGTTCATCGGTGAGCTGCTCAAGCAGGCCGAGCGGTTCCTCGCCGACGGGCTGCACCCGCGCATCCTCTCCGAGGGCTTTGAGCTCGCGAAAGACGAAGCGCTCCGTGTGCTCGACACGCTCAAGGTCGCGAAGCCCGACATCCTGAGTGACCGCGAGCTGCTCTGCTCGGTCGCGCGCACGTCGCTGCGCACGAAGCTCGACCAGCAGGTGCGTTGTCGCTCGTCCGCTTGTCCTCTGCCTTGCTGTCTGATGCCTATGTCGTATGGCCTTGTAGCGCTACTGACGCTTGTCCATTGCGGTGTGTGCTGTCTGTGCTTCCTGCTCTCTATGCTCGATAAGCTCGCGGACCAATTGACTGAGATCGTGACGGACGCAGTGCTCACGATCGCGCAGCCAGGGCGGCCGGTCGACCTCCACATGATTGAGATCATGCACGTACGTTCTAGTCGCTAGTCACTCCGTCGCCTGTGGGAACACGTGACCGCGCTCTATTTGAGGCATGTCGGCACTCGCTAGACTGACTTTATTCACTATCAACTCGCACTTCGCCCAACTGTCCACCATTTGTATCAAAGATGATGCACCAGAGCAGCAGCGACACGCGGTTGATCAAAGGCCTCGTGCTCGACCACGGATCGCGCCACCCCGACATGCCCACGGCGCTCGAGAACTGCTACATCATGACCTGTAACGTGTCGCTCGAGTACGAGAAGAGCGAAGTGAACGCCGGCTTCTTCTACAGCAGCGCCGCGCAGCGCGAGGAGATGGTCGCGGCCGAGCGCAAGTTCACGGATGACAAGGTCAAGCAGATCATTGCGCTCAAGCGCGAGGTGTGTACCGACGCGAACCACAAGACGTTTGTGTTGATCAACCAAAAGGGCATCGACCCGCTGTCGCTCGATATGTTGGCGAAAGAGGGCATCCTCGCGCTCCGCCGCGCGAAGCGCCGCAACATGGAGCGCCTCACGCTCGCGTGCGGCGGCATGCCGATCAACTCGACCGACGACATGGACGTCACGATGCTCGGCACAGCTGGCAAAGTGTATGAGCAAACGCTCGGCGAAGAGCGCTACACGTTTGTCGAAGACGTGCAGCACCCGCAGTCGTGCTCGATCCTGATCAAAGGCCCGAACGAGCACACGATCGCGCAGATCAAGGACGCGATCCGCGACGGCATCCGCGCTGTCAACAACGCGATCGAAGACGCTGGCGTCGTCCCGGGCGCAGCGGCGTTCGAACTCGCGGCCCACGATGCGCTGTACCAGTACAAAACGAGCGTCAAGGGCCGCGCGAAGCTAGGTGTCCAGGCGTTTGCCGACGCTTTGCTCGTGATCCCCAAGGTCCTGGCCGAGAATTCGGGTCTCGACGTCCAGGACACGCTCCTTGCGGTCCAAGAGGAGCTTGCGAGTTCTGGAGGCGAAGCAGTTGGCATTGACCTGTTCTCGGGCGAACCGATGCTGCCAGCGAACGAAGGCATCTGGGACAACTTCCGCGTCAAGCGACAGTTCATTCACCTCGCAACGACGCTTGCGTCGCAGTTGTTGCTCGTTGACGAAGTCATGCGCGCCGGCAAACAGATGGGCGGCGGCGGCGGCATGCAGCCCGAGGAGTAGAGCGTAGGACGAGTAGACTGTGGCTGCCATTCTCTGTCACCAGCAACTCATTCACTTGGCTCTTTATCGCATCATAGTATACCGCTCGTCAGCATTGCGTGCGGTGCTGTCTGTTGGTGCTGTCCATTTGTAACATTCGTGATTCGATAGGTATGTGTTTACACGAATGTATGCAGGTCACTAGTACGAAGCGCAGGTCGCTGATCAGTTCAGAGTATAGCGCTCGATCCAGGACAAGCAGATCGTATCACGACAGAGAAAGCAACCGATCCAAAAGAGTGATTGTCGATTGTCTGTTGCAGTCAGTCGCTTATAACTTAGCGGCGGCGCAAAAAGAGCAAATAGAAGACCGTCAAGTCGGTGATCACAAGCAGTACAATGATGAGCCAGAGGAAGATCTGTACGTTGGGAACAAGTAGCAAGTGGTCGTGTGCGTCAGTTTGTATGCTGCATGAAGCCAGCCAGCCATTGCATCGAGTCACTATTACTATCACGACCACATACATACATACGCACACACGCACCTTGCGACGGAACGACCTGTCGGCGATCTTTTGCAGCAGCGAGCGCACTTCGCCTGTGATGCTCGTTGTTTCGTGGACCATGCCTTTCATGTCCTGAAGCTGCGAGCGCTGGAGCTCGAGGTCGACCATCACGTTGCGCGCGACTTCCTCCGACTCGTACATCGTCTTCTTCGACTGCTCGATCTTGTCTGACGTGCGCAGCAGCGCTTGCACGCTCTGTAGTCGTCCCGTCGCGGCAGGCGAGCATGTGTGCAAGTGGGGTGGCAGGCAGGCAGATACAAGTACAGACGTCAACGATGACAGTCAGTAGTTCGCACTCGATAGCACACGAGACACGCTCTCGCATGTACATGCACGCACACACACGCATTCGCACCTGGTCGGACGAGAAGGTGCTGTAGTTGTTCATCGCGGTCGTTGCGTCAATTCCAGCACTGCTGTTCGTGGCTCCTGCGGTCGTGGGGATGCGGTTCGTGAGATTCCGGCCGTGCGCAGCGATGCTGCTGCTGTTGTTGTTGTTGTTGCTGTTCGTACTGACGTGAAGATCGCGGAAGCTGCCCTCCATGTGATTCGTTTGGTCGCTGTGAGCTGCTGTGCAACAGAGCTCGTCCGTCGTGTGCGCTTCTCAGATCCAGAGCGCTCTATTGCAAGCATCGCTTCGAAAAAAGGCAGAAATCAGGCTCGTATTAAGATGAATTTCACAGGACGAGATATACGAGATATATCGATATCAAAAAGTGAGACCCACCAATTCAAGTCATGCAACCTATATATCAGAGACTGGGATACACACAACAAATAATGAAGTCTTCCGATTTACATGCGTTTATGCAGTTTGTCAGATAATAGCAAAATATCATATAATTTGAAATATCACATCTACCATGCAGTAATAGAATGAATATTTTATTGATATATTCTTTTGACCGGTGCAATGTCATAGATTTAGGTTAACAGCCTTCTGTATTGTGTGCACTACTAAATTTCAGTTTGTTGTGTTGGAGCGAAGACTCCCAGAGTCCAGGCAAAACGACATCAAGTTAGCCACCAAACGCGTCTCGATGAGCTTTGGCAAGACGGGCTACCGCACGGGCGGCACGCGCGGTGGCGCCGATCGTACGTGCACTGCATGCCGCGTGCTTGCGTTACTGCTGATGCGTAGCGTCCACTTTGCTTGCATGGCTCTGCTGCTGCTGCTGCAACGGCTCGCAGCACGTTGTCTTACAGCTCCTGCACCCGGTCGTTGCATCCTACATCCTGCTGTCTGTTGCCTCTTGTAGAGTTCAAGTGGGACGATGTCAAGAACGACAAGTACCGCGAGAACTACCTCGGTCACTCGGTGCACGCGCCGGTCGGGCGCTGGCAAAAGGGCAAAGACCTTGCGTGGTACAGCAAACTGAGCACCGAGCAGCGCGCGCTCGAGCTCAAGCAGGAGCTGCTGCTCGCCAAGCAGCGCGACGAAGATCTCATGAACCAAGCACTGTACGTTCCACTATTTGCTCTGCTTGCTAGCAACTGCTACTGTCGTCATGCGCACGCTCACACACGCTTGCTCTCTCTATTTGTATTGTTATACGTATGTTTACATGTACGTATATATATGTACACACACACTCGTTTGCTTGGCTTGGACCTACTAACTAGGGGACTTGCACCGCGTCGCCGCGAAGAGCCAACGGGCGAACTCGAAGCGTCCGAGATGAAGGAGCTGCTCAAGCGCGGCGAGGCCGACCGCGACGGACTCGTCGCTGAGCGCATCGAAGGCCTCGGTGCTGCGCCAACCGCAGCGCTCAGCGAGAGCGACGCCGCGCCAAAGAAGACGCTCGCGGAGCGCTACAAAGCGATGCTCGCGTCTGGTCAGCCCGACACAACGTACGCACTGCCTGGCACAATTGGTACTACTGACAATCGATCGGACGCAGTAGGAGTCGCTCGTGTTGACGTGCCAGTCAAGCGCGCGGGCGAGTCCAAAGACGAGCGACGTGCGCGCAAAGCCGCAAAGAAAGCAGTGCGCAAAGCCGAGAAGCGAGCGAAGAAGGCTGCGCGCAAGCACCAACGAACAGACCGCGACACACACGACCACCAACGTACAGCGGACCGCAACGCCAGCAGCAGCAGCGAGGACGATAATAACACAGCTATACGTGGTCGCTCGCAAGGACGCGCTCGACAGCGAACGCGGTCGCAACCACGAGAACGACAGACAACATCGCGGCGCGGCCGCTCGCGCTCACGCTCGCGGTCGGACTCGCGGTCGGTTACACGGAGTCGTGACCGTCGCACTGTGCGTCGTGATGACCGCGATCGGCACGACCAGAGCCGCTCGCGGTCGCCACGACGCAGTTACTCGCGTCGTGAACGTGAGCGTGAACGCGCGAGCCGCTCGCGGTCGCCGCGTCCGAGGGACTACGCGAGTAACCGTCGTCACTACCACGACGACTCGCGATCGCCTCGACGGCGCTAGACGTTGAGCGAGTCGATTCGATCAGTGAGTCAGTCAGTTGTCGCGTAGCAGTAGCGACAACGACGCTGACGCAACGCATGCATATACGTTGCGCATTCATAAACGTTGCGCGTGTGTATATGTGTGTGTTCATTTTGGAGGGGCATGTGTCTATGTGGAAGTATGATGGCGAGTACATTGGCGGCACGAGACACCGCAGGAGAGTGCGCACGTGATGGCGCTCCTGCAGCAGCAGCGCACTGCTATGGCCGCCTATACGTGTGCACGCAGTCAGTCAGATTTGGACGACGTGTGCGCTTTCTTCTGGCGCCCGCAGCGCTCCGAGTCGCCGTCTGCGAGCATGTACGCCGGCAAATAGTGCCCGCCGCTGCCGCTGCTGCTGTCGTCCTTTTGCCACAGCGCTGGGTTCTGCACCGTGTCGTAGATGTTGCCGAGCGACGTGTAGCTGCGCGCGCAACGTAACCACAACGATAATAGTAAACGTTAGCCTTCGATGAAGTGCGATTCATCTAAACGTATATCCGCGAATAGTTACACCACTCAATTCGACGCCAACGTATACCATACTGAGCAGTCCACGTCGAAGCATATAACCACATATACACACAGTGACGCACCCGTGGTCATAGAGACTGCAGTACTCGAGGTCGCACTCACGCAGGAACGCCCAGACGTCGCCGTACGTCCAGCGCAAAATCGGGTTCACGCGCAGAAACGCGGGCCACCCAGGCGTACTTGGCGCAAAGTGCTCGAGGTCCTCGGTGTGCGGGTCGCCGCCGCGCACGCCCATGTAGATGCCTTTGACGCCGAGCGTCTCGAGCATGTCCTTGACGCCTTCGACGAACGAGCACTTGTAGACGTGGCAGCTGAGCGCAAACGTCGTGACGCACGTTTCAATGAACGCGCGCACGGCGGGAAACTGGTCGTGCGAGTCAAAGTACATGACCGGCACGCGCGCGAGGTTCTGCGACACGCGCGCCTCGAGCTCGTCTTCGCGCAGTACCTCAATGCTTACGAAGCTCTCGCGCGGCGACGTGACGGTCTTTGGTGACCCGCGGCCAGTCGGTGCGTCCTGGGCGTCCTGTACCTGCTGCTGCAGTGCAGCTTCGAGCACGCGCTTTGCAATGACAATGCGCAGCAAGTGCAAAACGACCGTCGAGTCCTTGCCGCCGTTGAAGCTAAAGCAGACGCCCTCGAATCCAAAGATGTCGAGCGCGCGGTGGATCACGTCGAGCGCTTTCTGCAGCCGTGCGCGCATTGGCGCGTCTGCTGCTGCGAAGAACGCGTCAAAGCGCCGCAACGTCTCGCGGATGCCCGAGTGCACAGAAGCAGATGGCGGCAGTGTGCACGTGCCATTGACAGCGTTGCTGTTGGTGCTGCTGTCGCTCATTGTCACGGACTGCGTGCGTGTGTTGTCTGCTGCGTTCGTGCGGCTCGCGTCGAGCACTTCGGGTCGCGAATGACGTCGAAATGGGAGTCGTCTGGATGTTTGCGTTGCGCATAGACAAGCTAACTTTGCAGGCATCGGTTTACTAGACCGCGCTCTATTCAGAGGTGACCAAACAGAACGCAACCAGCCCATTTCTTGTGCTGCATACACTTGCACCACCAGACTCGATGTAGACTCGACTAAGCCCTAAATGCTGTGCGGACTCGTACGTATGTTGTTGTACATGTGGGCATCTGCCAGCTGAACTGGTCACTAGCAAGCACATCGAGATGGGATCCGAGTGGTTTAACAGCAACCGCTAAGCCACGAATGCCGTCCGCACAAACGATCGACATCGTCGTCACCATCGACATCGTCGTCACCATCGACATCGTCGTCACCATCGACATCGTCGTCACGGACTGCAAGCAAAAGTGATGGAGACGTACAAACCTCGTAAGTCAAACGCTGGTGCCTTGCTTCGGTATTCGAAAGCGAATCGGACGAAGTATAGGTACGAACAAGAAGTAGGAGAGAGGACGTCTACTAGGGATAGACATACTACACTTCTTTACGACAACAAGCAGACTACTGCGCCACAACTATACAACGAATGCAAATACAACATATAGAGCGCGCGCGCGCGTGTTGAGACCTCGGTTCGCGACGCAACGCTTACACGCAGAGGTCGTGCTTGTCGCTCGCAGTCGACTTGGGTACCGAGGCCGCGGGCGTCGGCGCAGGACTGGCGACAGTGTTGCTTGCTGGGTTGCTCTGCACAGGGCTGTCATTGCCGCCAAAGCCGTGCACCGCACCAGGCACGCTCGCGTCAGAGGGTTTCGATGCAGCAGGGGTCGCAATCGGTGCCTTTGCACCACCACTGCTGGTCGTCGTCGCAGGCGTCGGAGCTGGACCTGGTGCACCGCCAGTCGGCGTCGACGGAGTTGGACCCTTCGAGCCACCAGCCGGAGTGGCCGGAGTGATCGGAGTCGGACCCTTTGAGCCACCAGCTGGAGTCGTCGCTGCCGGAGTCGGAGCTGGACCCTGCGCTGGTTTCGTTGACGCAGGAGTAGCTGCCGGAGGTGGCGTCGAACCAGTACCTGACGACGGCGGAGTCTGAGGCGTCGTCTTCTGCGGAGTCGGAGCAGGCGTTGGTGCCGCGGTAGTTGGAGTCGGTGTCTGCTTCGGTGCTTCAGTTGTTGGAGCTGGTGTCTGCTTTGGTGCCTCGGTAGTTGGAGCTGGCGTGATCTTGGGTGGTTGTGTCGTCGGAGCCGGCGTGATCTTAGGCGGCTGTGTGGTCGGAGCCGGCGTCATCTTGGGTGGTTGCGTCGACTGGCTTGACGGGGCCGGCGTCGGCTCCTTCGTGCACGGCTTGGTCGGCATTGGCTGCTTCGTCGGGTACTGGTCGACCGACGTCTGCGACGCGGGGTTGGTCGGCTTGACGGGCGACGGATCGGTCGAGCCAGTTGCGGGCTTTGCGGTCACGATCACTGGGCTCGGGGGCTTGACGTTCGAGGTCGACGACCCGCCCGAGTTCTGTCGCGGCGAGTTGTTGATGTTGTCACCACTCGCGGCCGCTGGAGAGTAGCCATTCACAGGCACAGCAGGCACGACCACGGGTCCGCGGAGGTTGTTGCCAGAGCTGCTGATGCCGTTGTTGTTGTTACCGTTGTTGCCGTTATTGTTGAAGCCATAGCCATTGTTAATGTTGTTGTTGTTGTTGCCAGCAGACGGGATGCCTCCAAAGCCAATCTGCGTGCTGCCGCCGTAAGTGGGTCCAAACGTGGCGTCCGCGTGCTGCGCAGTGAGCGCTGCGACCACCGCGACCGCGATCGATATCTTCTTGACACAGGCGAACACCATCGTTGCTTGCTGGACGGTCGAGAAGAGGAAAGTGTTGATACGTCGCTTGACTGAGCGGTGTGCGATATACAAAGTGCGAATGCGATATGCTTGTGGATAGAGAACAAGTCCTTTTCGATGGGGACTACTTACTAGCTGCTGTTGCTTGCTCGTGCGCTATTGCGTTCCTGTATGGACGGAGGAGGTGCTGCTGAAGACGGCAGAAATGAAAGTGAGGAGCTGCTCACTCACATGCGCTCAGCTCACTTGCGCCATCCAGTCGACAGTCGCTCAATGTAAAGAGCCACTGCGAGTGCCATCCATCGTATCTGAGCCCCTCGGGTCGCATCGCACATGTGAGGTATGTGTAGAGGTCATGCTTGTGCCACATGAGCAGCGAAAAGCAGCAGCGCCGAGCCAGCTGCACAGGAACAGAGGAAAAGGAGCGACGGCATGTCATCAATAGCGCACGCAGCAGCGACTGCGAGCCTCTTTGTGGTTCCAGCTGCAGAAACCGGATCTCCAGCGACTGCGAGCGTCTTGTATGTATAAGATACGCTTGTGCAGCAGACAGCCACGCCGACGACCTTTTACATATCTGTATCCATTGCGCTGACTCGAATGCGATTTCGAGCAGTTTGACTGGCAAACAGTAATCGAATAGGCGTGCGACGAAGAAAGTCAGCAGGAGTCAGAAAGCAGTTGAACGGAGACAAAAGTGGCTTTGTACTCAGCGTTGTTTCGATTGGACTGCTGCAGACGAAAGCACCAGCAACAGACTCGAGCACTGGTCAGCGAGAACGTTCTGCCAATATTTGCACATCGACACATGGCGTGTTGTGTTGCCATGCAATGCTGCTGCTGCTTCCTCTGCTCACTGACAGTGACCGGTTTGTCGGCTGGAATACGCGATTGAGGTACAAGGCTGCATCTGCTCCTGCGTCAATGTCATGTGGACAGCAGCTTGCGCTGTCTGGTTGTCGGCGTCAATAGCAGCAGCACCAGCTAAGTAAAAAGCGACACTCGTGCTAAGTGAGCAACTGTCGATCGCGTTTACTGTTGCATGAGACCAACAGAGTCGCTCAGCTCGTCGCCGCAGCTGCTTGGACTGCATTTCGTTCAGACGTCATGCGGCCTGCGCTAACACCAACTGTTGAGCTGCCATCCACCACACGAGATCAACGAACTTGGTCGCTCACATTGTCTGTGCGAGCAAGTGAACGTGCTGTCGATGCTGTCTCAGTTTGTTGCTCTACCTCAGCCTTAATGCAACACCCAAGTGCCTTGCGAGTCAGATGTAGATACGAACGACCGTGTTGACAGCGATCCGTAGCTCCTCATTGCCTCGCGGATGGGTGCCGAAGCGACCGACGAGTCCGTTCGTCCATCTGGCTACAAGAACACGACGAGCGCTGTGATGTTGTCGCCGCTGTGGCGTGCGAGTGCAGTCTCGACGAGCACGCGTGCAGCAAACACACGGTCGCTCGTAGGCAGCGCAGCGACCAAGTCGACGGCCTCTTGGTCACTCAGTTCGTCCCACACGCCGTCGCACGCGAGGATCACGAACGGAAAGTCGGTTGGAGGCTCGAGGCTGCACACGACCGCAGTGCTGTGTGAATGACTAACGACCATGTGGACGAATGACATGGCGTGCTGTCTGTGCGCGTACGACAACAAATAGATGCACTGTACCTCGTTGCGACCGTGTCGGGCTTGCTGATCACAAACTCCTTGAGCGCGTTGTCACCAAAGCTCCTACACAATTGTCGCGATCATCATCGTGACGACATGGCGAGCGTACAGTATACGTAGAAACGCGTCAGTGCTCTGTATGTTGGATGCAAACCGGCTCGTTTGGTACTCACTGACCTCGCAACGGCCAAGACGCCCGAGACGCGCTGCTGGAGCACAAAGCCGCCGTGCGCAGCAATGCGCGCCATCTCGATTCGGTCGTCGGCTTTGTGGTCCTGTCGGCAGTCGCACGATACGACGTGTGTGTTGTATCGGTCACTACGAACGAATGAGCGGCGCTCAACATACAGCAGCAGGAGCGTACGCGCAAGGCATCAACTGACCTTCGTGACACGCACGGCGCGGCCGTTGTGGCAGAGCACTGCGCGGCTGCAATGAGCGTAGTCAGTAGAGTTGTTTGCCTACTATTGGAATCCGCTAGGCACGAGCCACTTGCGCTTGACGCACCTGTCGCCGACGTTTGATGTGTATAGCACACGCGCGCCGCTTGGCTGCTCGAGCAACACGGCAATCACAGCAGTCGATCCCATGGACGGCGAGCACGTGCTGCAGCACTCCATGTCGGCGAGCACGAACGCGCTGTCGACAGCAGTCAAAGCCAATCAATCGCATCAGTGCGACGCTTCTATGTCGTTCAGTGTAGGCACTAGGTACCGCACCGTTCTATTCGCTGCTCGACAGTTGCGTCGTCGACGACGCTCTCGTCATTGTCTTCGCTTTCGAGCACCTCGAGTTGTAGCTCTCTTGCGACATGCTCGTGCAGTGAGCGCTGGAGAAATACCGACACGTCACGTCCTACAGTCCATGCGCAGTACACAGCACACAACAGATAGGCGGGCAGTCGCTGTGTGTATGAGCAGCAGCGACAGATAGACCACAGACATGGCAGTGTAGTTGCACAACAGAACGCACCTCCGTGGCCGTCGTAGACAGCAAAGAACCCGTTCCTCGGGTTGTGCAGGAAGCTGTCGACGACACGCACAGTGTCCTCCATCGTCTTGCGGCTCTCTGGGTTCTGGATCAGTGCGCACGCATGCACATTTGCACGAGCGCGCGGACAGTGGGAGCGTGTGGTTGGCAAGATGGCGGCGACGCACACACGGCAGACGACTGCGCAGTTGCTGCAGACAAGACTCGTATCTGTGCGCACCATTTGCTCGAACATGCTCACGCTCTCGCAGCAGTTGAAGCCCACCATCGTCGTCGTCGGCTTTGAGTAGTAGTAGGAGAAAGAGCGCGGAGATGACGATGCAAGCGCTTGCTGTCTATTGCAAACGTCAGCGATGCGTTCGATGCAGTTGTCAATCAGCGATCGAGCTTGCGCTCGCCTCACCTTGTTGCCTGTCAGCGCAAAGTTGATGTCAATTTTCGCCAATGTCCACAATTTGTGTTGACAAATGTATGCTCGAGTGCCAACAGCAACATTTGTATTTGCGCTGCAACGAGTTATTGCTTTTGTACAACAGCAACAACAATGCCAGCAAGAGCATGTTGCAATGCAGCAGCAAATTGATGTCTTGCTGCGATCGACATACACATTTGCAAACATTACCAACCGCAACAACCAAATGCAACAAGAAGAAACAAGATCGAATGAGCTGCCACGGGAAGCGCGACGAGAAGGCGAGTGCGTGTTCAGACATTAGCGACTACGCGCGAGCGCCGCGGCTATCAGAGACAGCGCAAGGACGCGGCGAGTTGCTGCGCTAAACGCGCACACATGCTCCCCATCGAACAGCCCAGCGAGAGCAGTCAAGCCAGTTGGGAGCCACGACGAGTGAGGCAGCGGCGACGACGACGTCAGCGAGACGCCTAACGGTAGCGGCGCAGCGAGAGCGTGTTGCGACGCTTCCAGTTCTGGCGGTGCGACGAGCCCTGGATCTTGTTCGCGCGGTGGCCACGCTTCCGAAGGCCACGGCCCTGGCGACCGGCCGACGTGAGGCCACGCTGCTGACGGCCCTTGTGCACGGCGTTCGCGATCCAGTTAATGCGCGGGTCGCGACGAATCGTCTTGTGCGAGTAGTCGACGAGGATGACCTCAAAGTACTTGTACGTCGCGTCCTGGTTGATCCAGTACGAGTTGAGCACACGGAGGTTCGTGAACTTGTTGCCCGCACGCTCCTCAGCGACCGAGCGCAGGTTGCGCTCAAACTTGAGCTGGTTGATACCGTGGTGCTTGGGCTTTCCGTACACAATACCCTTCGAGTTCGGGCGCTTGCGGCCACCGCGACGCACGGCCACGCGCGCAACGACAAAGCCCTGCTTGGCCTTGTAGCCGAGGCGACGCGCCTTGTCGACGCGCGTCGGGCCGTTCACGCGGTGGATCACCGGCAGCTGGCGGTACTCCCACGCGCGCACACGCAGGAGGAAACGGAGGACATCCGACTGCTTCCGCTTCCAAAGCTCTTCGAGGTACTTGTACGCGCCCATCTTGATTCCTGGCTTTGCTCAAAAGGCTAATGGTCGGTTCACGCTCAATTGCGGCAGCAGTGCAAAGCAAGCGCCTCCGTTTTGAGCAACCAGCGACTCGTAGCCAGCCATTTGCAAATGCGTGCTGCCCGAAATGGTACTTCATTGCGCTACATCACTGCGCCACACCATATCGTACTTAGTGATTTGTTTGTCCTTGAAGTTCAGCGCACACTCGATAAAGTACGATTTCGAGCCGTCAAATCCGACGATGTGAAGATACAAACGCATCGCACATGTCTGCACCTGCGTCATTCAGACACAACCAGCTCGCCACCTATCCTTGACCTCCAGCACGCACACGCATTTGCGCTCTCACACAAAGCATCTACACGACCATGGCGCTCCGCTTGCTCTCGCGTGGCGCAGTCGCCCGCCGCTCGACCTTGCTGCACGCCAGCTCGGCGCGCGCTTTCAGCGTCGTGACAGCAGCACCGCAGTTCCAGGTCGAGATGCTTGACGGCGAGCACACTGGTGTCGCGCTGTTCACGATGAACCGCCCAGAAGCGCGCAACGCACTTGGCAAGCAGATGATGCTTGAGTTCCGCGAAGCGATGGACAAAGTCCGCTTCGACACGAACGTCCGCGTCGTCGTACTGCAGAGCACAGTGCCGAAAGGTGCGTCTGATGTCGTGCTACGTGCATGCACATGTGTGTATAGCGTGGATGGACTGCACTACCCATGCTGCAGCATGCCATTGACGGTCGCTCGCTACTTGCTACGCTGATCACCGTCAACAGTGTTTTGCGCTGGTGCGGACCTCAAGGAGCGCTTCACGATGTCACTCGAAGAGGTACGACCAGCTGCCATAAAAGTCGCTGTCATACTGCTCGTCTGTGTGTATAGTTGTGTGTGCACGTGCACGTTGGTTGCCTTCCATAAAGCACGACATCTGAGGACTGACGCTATACCTCTAAACTACACACACACGCATTGCAGTCAGCTGCGACAGTGTTTGGGCTGCGCAGCGGCTTCACAGAGCTCGAGCAGCTCCCGATGCCGACGATCGCAGCGATCGAAGGCGCAGCGCTCGGCGGCGGTCTCGAAATGGCGCTCGCGTGCGATTTTCGTATCGCAGGCGCGAAAGCGCTGCTCGGGTGCCCCGAGACGTCGCTCGCGATCATCCCGGGTGCTGGCGGCACGCAGCGCCTGCCGCGACTCATTGGTACGCGATTTCGTACTTCACTGGAGATTAGAGACTAGGTGAACCGATATGATACTGACAGCCGCGTGCTGTCTGTCGCTTCGCGATCCAAATGCAGGGCTGTCGAAAGCCAAAGAGCTGATCTACACGAGCCGCCGCATTGGCGCTGACGTCGCGGAGCAGATCGGACTCGTCGACTACGCAGTCGGCGAGAGCGAAGCGCTGAGCCGGGCGCTCGCACTTGCGCGTGAGATCCTCCCGAACGGGCCGCTCGGCGTGCGCATGGCCAAAGAAGCGATTTCGAAGGGCATTGAGGTTGATCAGAATGCAGGCATGGCGATCGAGCGCGCGTGTTACGCGCAGGTCATCCCGACAAAGGACCGCATGGAGGGCCTCGCGGCGTTTCGCGAGAAGCGCAAGCCGAGCTACAAGGGCGAGTGAGCGCGTGTGTGTGTAAGGTGAACGACAACATAGCCCAGCTAGACTGTGCGTGTCACAGCTAGTGCCGTCACTACTACAGCAATAGCAAGTGCACGTTTGTTGTCGTTGGCTGCAACACTGGCCGTCCAGTTGAACAAGCGACTGCACACGCATTTAACGATAGTCAGCGTGCTCTTGTCACGCGAACGCTGCTATCACTACGTGTCGGACACTCACAGCCGCAATGATGCTGAGCGTCTTCACATGTAGTTTACAGTCGAACCAAGAAGCTCTTGCACGACGTCGTCGCTTCGACGGAGCGTCGCGAGGGCGAGTGGCGTCATCTGATGATTGTTCATTGCATCAACCGACGCACCGAACGCAATCAGTTCGCGCACGAGCGCAACAGCGTTGCGGCTCACGGCTTCGTGGAGCGGCGTCGAGTAGACGCGCGTTGCATCTCCGAAAAGCGATGGCGGGTAGACGCGCACGATCGCTTTGTTTGGGTCGGCGTGGTACTTGAGCAGCATGCGCGCCGACTCGAACGTCGGTCGATAGCTGTGGAACGACGCACACGCAAGAAAGAGCGGCGTCGTGCCATCGGTGGCGGCCATGTCAATGTCGGCGTCGCCCTCGAGCACGAGCGTCCGGACGACGTGGTCCAAGTTCGTGCGATCGTGGTACACCGCGATGTGGAGCGGCGCAAAGCCGTCGGTTGTCCGCACAATGTTCGCATCGGCGCCATGTGTCACGAGGA
>JAADWX010000605.1:0-18071 GCA_023336405.1 Globisporangium echinulatum | reverse complement strand
TGCGTGTCTTGGGATCGTAGTACGCGTGAAAGTACGCAGCGAGGAGCGGCAGTCCGTGCGACACGCGAATGCTAGCGACGTGGCCGTAGATCGTCACGACTGTCCAGTCGTGCTCGAGCACGTCCAACTGAGTCGGCGGCTGCTCCGAGTCGCGGAACGCCAACAATCAATCACTCAAAGATGTTTCGTCATTGCCTCACGATCGAACATTGCTGGGCTACAAGGAACGTGACGCAATTCGCTACTACTGCGGTCTTGGCAGTCGCTACCGCTGCTCGCTCTACGCTGCTTGGCTTGAGCCTACATCCTGTGCGATCTCCTCGAGCATCTTCACGACGAGCACCATGCTCACATGCTCCGTCGCTTCGTACTTCGTCATGAGCTCGAGCAAGTTGCGCTGCTTCGGAGTCATCGAAGCAGGCAGAGGCGGCAACGTGTTGCCCTTCTTCTTCTGGTACTTGATTGCTGTCGGCAGCGTGTACTTCCCCCATGGCACGTCGCCACTTACGACCTCGATGATGCACATCGCAAACGAGTACACGTCCGATGCGCAGGACGGTCGTCCGCCCACCAAGTATTCGGGCGAGCGCCAGTTCACGGCGCCAATCTTCTTTACGGTGATCTGGATCTCGGCCTCGTTCAGCAGCGCACTGAGTCCAAAGTCGATGAGCTTTGCCCTGCCGTCCGCGTCGACCATGATATTATCGCACTTGAGATCGTTGTGCGCCACGCGCTGCGCGTGCAGGTACTCGAGTCCGAGTGCAGCTTCGTACAGCTTTTGTCACGCGAGGTGCGCGTTGCTCGGCTGCTTGAGAAACGCGAGCAGGTCGCCGCCCGACGCCCACTCGCACACAAAGAACCGGTTGTCGACATGGCTGGCGCCAAACAGCTCGAGCACGTGCGGGTGGCGCAGCCCGAACCACACACGCACTTCGTGCAGCAACAGATCGGTCGAGATCGTGTCGAAGTCGTTCTCGTAGCCCATGAACTTGATCACGACCTGCGCGTTGTTCCAGCGACCTTTGTACACAGCGCCGAACGCGCCTTGACCTATCTTGTCGGCCTCGCTGAATACGAGCTCGCGCAGTGAGAGGTACCACGCAGGTCGCCACGTCGATGGCTGTGACGCTGCAGCTTCAGCAAGACCGTCTCGCGCCCATTGCTCATAGACCTCTGGCGACTTGTCGATGTAGTTGGTCGTGATCGAACTCGACGAGCTTTCGTCAGCATCGGATGTCTCGCTGTTGTTGACGATCGACGACGCCACTCCGTCTCGCCACGCGCGGATTGCGTGCGTGTCTGGCACGAGTAACATGTCCAGCAGCCGATCCAGTTTGTCGAATACAACTCGATGCGTCAGAGCGACCTTGCGGCTCACCTTTTGTCGGTACATCGACTTGTCTGACACGGCCGTGCGCACGAAGCACTGCAGTTGCTTGAGCACATCGATGAACGCCTTGACCTCTGCGTCGGCTGGCGTCATCTTGCACTCTTGTAGCAGACCAAAGACAAACTCGAGCGCAGGTAGCACGTTGACAGAAAGCCACTGTTCATCGTCAGTCAGTCTATCACATCGCTCCTTGACAATCTTCAGTGCGCTCGGGATTGCGTGTCCCAACTCTTCGAAGTAGTGCTGGTCCACGTTCTTCGACTTCAGCTGGCGAAGACAACAGACGACATCGTGACAGCATAGGTGCAAGTAACAATGTGAGTACGACTATCACCGCTCCACACACACTGGAGCAATCGCCGAGCAAGGCGACGCACAAAGCAGACTCACCATCGACTCGTCGCTGGCTTGTTCACTCTCGAGCTTGAAACGTTTTAGGCGCTCCACGACGTAGGCAATGTCGACGCGTTTCGTTGGGTCGCACGCGCACATCTCGGCGATCAAGTCCCACTCGCTATCGCTCATGGTCGCTGGACGGTCGGGCAGCTGTCCACTGCGCACCGCCGTATCGATCGTCTGGTAGTCTACACGCGTCCACGGCAGTTCGAGTGTCAGGGCTTCCAAAACGCACATACCCAGTGCGTAGATGTCCGAGGCAAAGGTCTGCTTCGACGTGCGGCGAACCAGCTCTGGCGCTTGCCAGTTGATTGCTGCTCGTCCACAGTCGTCGACGTTCCGTCGCGGCACACCGATGCCGCACAGCTTTGCCACGAGATCGGGGCCAACAAGGATTGTCTCGGCCCGTAGACTACCGTGGACCACGCCGCACTTGTGCAGTTCCTGTAGACCGAGCGCTGCGCCAAGCAGCAGCTTCCATGGGAGAGAGCTGTTCGACTCGCTGCGTGTTTGCAGGAACTCGTGCAGCGGCAACTTGCCTGGCGGTGAGTCGTACACGAACACGAAGCCTCGGATGTGGCACACGCAGTAGAGCGTGACGATGTTCGGGTGTCTGCGAGCGTGCCACTGGCTCGCGGCCGTCAAGAGATTACTTGTGGCATTCCCATTGCCGTTGTCGACTTCCTCGATCGTCACGTTCGTGCCGCGCCACCTGCCCTCGTAGCGCTTGGTCATCATAAACACAAACAACTTCGCCCGAACGCTCCGAGCTCCTTCGTCGTTCTCGTCATGGACCGCAGCGCCTTCAGCGCGCACGCTGTTCCATCGGTGATACTCTAGGTCGTCGGGCGAGATGAACCACGCAGGCACGTCTGGCGGTGCCTCGATACGGCACACGCGCAGGAATCGAGCGAGCAACGCCTCGAGGAACGCAGCGTGCGTCTGCTCGCTTGGCGCTTGGCGACACTTCTGAAGCTCGTACTGGAGCAGCAGCGCTGTGTCGTGCTTGGCGTTGTTGCGGTATAGAATCCCAAACTCACCGGGCGACACTTTGATAAAGTCGTCGTGGCCATGGGCGAGCGCGTCGTCGGTGCTCAACGCTTGCTCAAAGCGCTTTTGCACCTGCTGCTGCAAGTCAACAGTGACGTCGTCGATGTCGTCTTTGCTGCTTGGTACTGCAGCGTCAGTTGCCAACGCCGCCGTCCCACTTCCTTTGCGAACCGGACCGTAGAGCTGCGTAAAGCGATCGAGCTCGTCACCGATGTCGCGCACGCGTCGCAGGATCGCGCGGCTTGCGATGATGCGCTGCAGCGCGCTGTCTTTCTTCTCGATCTCAAACAGCAAGCGGCACGCACGGAACAAGATGCAAGCAAACGACACAAGCGTGTCGGTTGACGCGAATGCTGGTGTATCAGCAACTTCACCTGACGTCGAGCAACAAGCAAGCTGTTGTTGCTGTTGAGACTGCTGGTGCTGCAGTGCGACGCACATGCGCTGCAGTCGCGCCATCATGTGCGCGCACACAGGTTCAAACTCGGCCGCGACAGCTGCACACAACGTCTCCATCGTCGCGAGCGACCCAGGAAGGAGCGCGCACTCGTCGCCCGTCACGTCTTCAAAGCAGAGGAGCCGGTCACTGTCGCGACCATCACTGGTGCCTCGACCACGTGCAGCGACGAGCAGCGACATTGCCAAAAAGTTGTCGAACCGCGCAGCCGAGATGAACGGCGTCTCGCCGTCGTGAGCGCTGCGCACGTTCACCGACGCACCGGCCTTGACGAGCGCATTGAAGATCGGCATGTAGCCAGCGCGACCGGCGAGTAGGAGCAGCGACTCGCACTCGCGCTGCAACTGCGCGTCAACGCTGCAGCCGACGGGATGCGACAAAGCCATGTTGTCGAGCAGCAACTGCACGGCTTTCGTCCGTCCCTCTCGAACCGCATAGAGCAGCGCAGTCCGACCGCTCGTATCTACGCAGTCAACACGCGCACGTCTGGCAAGCAGCTCGCGCGCCACGTCGACGTGGCTCTGTTCGGCTGCGCGCATGAGCGCCGTCTTGCCGTTGTTGTCTGCAGCGTCTACATCAGCGCCAGCATGGATCAACTCAGCGGCTACTTCAACGTGGCCAGACCACGCTGCGAGCGTGAGCGCCGTCTTGCCGCTGCTGTCCGCAGCGTTGATATTGGCGTTCTCGCGGATGAGCTCTGCCACGACAGCGACATGGCCCTGCTTGGCTGCAGCCAGCAGCGGCGTCGTTCCGTTCTGGTCCTTTGCGTTTACATCGGCTTTGTGCTTGATCAACGCAACGACGACTTCGAGAAGGCCGAGAGTTGCTGCACGCTGGAGCACTGCTTGCCCCTGGTTGTTCTTGGCGTCGACGCCGGCGCCGCGAAGGATCAGCTCCACAACTGCGTCGACGTGACCGGACGACGCTGCGTATGATAGAGCCGTCTCGTCGTCCGCGTCGCGCGCGTTCACGTTCGCGCCACGATCGAGCAGCGCTGCGATCATGTCGACGCGACCGAAGTGGGCGGCGAACATCAACGTCGATGTCGCGCCGTCATTTACAGAGCCGACATGCGCGTCGTGTTGAAGCAGCGCGTTGACTGCGTCGATGTGACCCGCCTCGACTGCGACCACGAGCGCCGATTGATCAAACTCGTTCGTGACGTGCACGTTCGCGCCACGATTGAGCAGCGTATTGATCACGTCGACGTGTCCTGCCGAAGCTGCGTGCATGAGTGCCGTTGCGCCTTTGATGTTCTTGGCGTCGACGCTCGCTCCGAGCTCAATGAGCTTGGCCACGGCCGCGACTCGGCCCGCCGACGCTGCGAGCATCAACGCCGTCTCGCCATTCGGACCGCTGATGTTCACGTCCGCGCCGAGGCAGATCAGCGCTTCAACCGCGTCGACTTGCCCAAGGTACGATGCAGCTACGAGCGCCGTCGCTGCGCCCTTTACTTTGGCGTCGATATTGGCTCCGCGTCCGACCAGCTCTGCGATCACGTCGACGCGGCCGCCCGACGCGGCGACCATCAGCGCCTTTGCGCCACGCTTTGCCTTGAGGTTCTTGCCAGCGCCGAGGCGGATCAGCGCTCGAATGACTTCCAGCTTCCCGTGCATCGCAGCTACGCGCAGCAAGCCAGTCGTCGAGGCACCGTCCTGAACCATGCGCTCGACGTCGCGCACGTTGCCGTTGCACACTGCGCTTCGTAGCGCAGCGTCACGATCCGCTGGAAGCGCTTCGAGTCGCCCGTGCTCTCGCTCGTCGGCACCAGCGACAAGATGCGGCTGCGTGGTCTCTGCAACGGTCGAGTCGATCATGTTGTCGTGCTGGAGGTGCGATGTGCGCAGTTGCGAAGTCGCACACGCGGTAGCATCAGTGACAAGTCGCAGACGGTGAGACTCGGCGCGATATACGAGTCAGCGAGCTCCACAGCGAGTACACATGCATGCCCACATGCGATCATCACCAGCAGCGAAGCCGGTTGTAATGCTTACCAGTTAGTACTTGACTTACGTAGAACAGCAGTCGATGAGCGGCGTGTCCGCTGCGATGTGCTTGTCTTGATGTCGTCGCCCACTTGTCGTTGCGAGAGATTTGCGAAATGCGCGGCCAGCAGATCAGTCACACGCGTGCACGTGCCTCACGCTACTCCATCTCGTCAGCTGCTTCGATGCAACTCTCTGATCATGCTCGCACATGTTCGCAGCAGTGGCACTGTGCGTATCAGACGCGTGCTCGTTTGGCTCGAGAACGAATTGCGCGCAAAATAGCTCATGTGCGGATACCCGGTTGCTTTAGGTCTGGATCGACAGCAAGGTATGCGCATGAAGAAGGCTGGTTCATTAGCGCGGGGTCGTGTACGAAGGAGGAGGACCATTCCATTGAGCGTAGCGGACAATACAGCATATCTAGCGCAAGCTCAAAAGATACGCTGGCGAATAATCCTAATTGCTCTATTATGACACGCATTACAAAAAATGTAGCGCTATAGCAAGGGTATACTGTATGTAGCACAAACAGTTCCTACGAGTGGCATTTGTTTGTGCGTATTTTGTTACAGCTCATTTTTGCTATACTATACTCAGCACAAGTGACCAAATTGGTCTCACAGTCTTGTCAATCATTGCACTCTCAATCCATCGTGTCATTTCGACGAGTGACTCTCACATCAGCGAAATCAACACTTTGACGACTCTCAGTCGCAATCTCAGCAGAAGGAATGGACAGGACGCCGACGTCGGCCGTAATGCAGCCAAACGAGCGCACGACGCTGCTGCAGGCCGTCGCGACGACCAAGAACTCCGTGTTGTCGCCACCAGCACGGTCGCGTGTCAACACGGCTGGACTGCTCGTGCTCGCAGGTGCGAACGCGTACGTGCCTATCGCATCGCGTACGAGTGCTCCTATTGCTGGTGCTTCAACGAGTGCTTCCTAGCTGACTGATGTATGCTTGTATGTGTGTGTCCAACAGCGCTGATCTGGTCCTGGGTGCTCCAGGCCGAGGCCGCACAGATGCTGCAGGTGCGCAGCTCTCGTCGCTTGTCACGTGTACTTGCTTTGACGCTCCTATCTGTCCGTATGGCTGTGCGTATGTATGTCCGTATGTATGTATGTGCATCGCTGTCTCGTGCTGTGCGCGATCGGTAGACGCACATGTCGTTCAACAAGCCGTTCTTTGTCGTTGGTTTCAACCACACGATCATGGTACGCTTGTCCGCGTATCCAGTCACGCTGCTGCCCGTGTATCCGTCCACGCCCGTTTATCCGTTTGTACCTGCTCGCGTACGTGTCTGTCGACTGACTACGCACTCTATTGCACGCACGACCGATCAGTCGCTGCTGCTGCCGGGTCTGTTTGTGTACCACAAGTTGCGCGAACGCGGCAGCGCACAAGCCTCACAGCATTCGTTCGACGTCGCTGCAACGCTCGCGCGCCACTCGAAGCTCCCACGACACCAACTACTGCGCACTGCTGCGTTCCTGAGCGCGTTCTACTGCGTCGCCGACTACTTTTGGTACAAAGCGCTCGCGAACGTGAGCGTCGCCGCCGGCACAGCGCTCTTCAACTGCTCGCCGCTCTTTGTCTACGGCTTCTCGATCTGCTGGCTGCGCGAACGCGTGACGCTCGGCAAACTCGCTGGTGTCGCACTGTCGCTTGCTGGCGTCTTGCTCCTCCTCGTGTATCAGGACAACACTACGAACAACAACAAGCGACTCGACCTGTCAGCACTCGCACATCTCGAGAGCGCGCGCTTGGTCGCTGGACTGCTCATGGTGCTCTCGGCCGCGTGCTACGGCGCGTACGAAGTCGCGTTCCAGGTCGTTGTTGGCGCGAACGTGACGGACACGTCGACGCTGCTCTTACTCACGGGCGTCTCGGGACTCTTCACAGTTCCGATCTGGGTCGTTGGTAGCGCCGTGCTCGCTGCGAGTCCATGGACAACAATCCACGAACCGCTCGGGTGGCCGACCGGCGCGGATGCACTTGCTGCGCTTGTGACCACTGGCGCCTGCGGCTTTGTGTTCAACGTGTTTCTGCCGCTTGCAATCGCGTGGACGTCGCCACTTGAGACGAGCGTCGGCTGCATGCTCACGATCCCACTCGCCGGTGTGATCGACGCAGCAGTGCACGGCACGCGCTTCTCGGTCGCGAGCGTCGGCGGCTCGGTGCTCGTGCTCGCAGGCTTTGGCGTGCTCGAGTTTGCATCGTCGACAACAACAACAACAACAACAACACCGCGACCGACTGAGAGCCGCAGTGTCAAGCCCGATGTGAGTGCAGTAGTGTAGTGATGCAGTGAGGCGGTGTGACACCGACAATGGAGCTGGTGTCGCGGTACCATCCATCCCTCGATACAGGCGCGTTCATTGAGACAGACCGTGACGGATAGACACGTCGTGCTATCCAAAAGACGAGTGAGTGAGTTCGAGGGCGACAGCAGCGCAGCAACCGAGTGTGCAGTCGACAACTCGGTCGACCGAGTCCGCAGCACTCGCTTGTCCCGCTAACATCGATCATAGCGTCATAGCGAACGCATTGTCGAGTCATACGCATGCAAGTACATCTGTATACTGTCACGTACACTTACATACATACTGCCACACTCATCGTTGCAACTACAACCAACATGCATCTGCTTGCCTCGTCGTGTTCCGTCTCAGGCAGTCACAGTGTTGGACATAGCTGGTGTTGGTGCCGCAACAGCATCTCGGCATCAGCAGCATCGGCGACAACAGCCAGCTCGGCGCTCAGAGCCGGCGACACAAGCACCGGTGCAGACGCTGTTGCAACAACGTGCGCGACGTCAAAGAAGCCGTCGAGTTCGAGCAGTCGGACAAGTGTCCCATCGACGTCGCGCAGCTCGATCGCAGTTGCAGATCCGAGTGGGATACCCGCAGCACATGCACTCGATGGTGCGAGTACGTGGACATTGTTGACAAACAGACACTCGAGCAAGCAACGCATGAGCTCAGAGTGGAAACTGCTGCTGCTGCCTGCACGTGTCGCGTCGCCCACGCTGTTCCACGCGAGCAGCGCCGTGAGGATGTGGCAGAGTCCAAGGAGCGGCAGCGCAGCGCTGTCGTCGGCCACTATCGTCTGGTGCTCGAGCCACGCGCAGTCGGCAAAGAGCAAGTACGGCAGCTGCGAGAGCAGACTGTCCCAGAGCGTCAGCGCGAGTGCGCGGCCCCAGGTCGTCAGTCGAAACGTTGCACGCTGCGGATTCAGTCGGTGCACATGTGTCGGCTCAAACAGCAGCAGGAAGACAAACACACCAGGTGATGCGCTGCTGATCGTCTCGTCGCTGAACATCGGTAGCTGTGCGCCGTTATGGCCGTAGTGCGTCCGCAGCAATGTCCACAGTGCCTCGGCGTGCATGCACTGCCAGCGCATCAGTTGTTGCCGCTGCTGGCGCGGGTGCTCGAGTGACGGCGGTGTCGTTGACGCACTTGCAAGCAGCTGCGGGTGGAGCGCAATTTGCGCAGCCGTAGCGCTGCTCGCGTGCTGAATGCTGAGCGCCTGTAGCTTGAGCGCAAACTGCTTGGCCCACGACCGACGAATCGTGTCGACGACGCGGTCGAACAGGTTACGCACGAGCGCCGGGTCGATGCGTTCGAGCACAGTCGTCGCACCTGCAGTCGTCGGTGCTGGTGGCGCAAGTGGTGCCGATGCGGCCGCGCCGACGACTGCATGCGCCTGGACGACAAACTGCGCGAAGTAGGGCGGGAACGCTTCAAGCGCGGGGTGGCGATGCAGCAAGCCCGTGACGCGCGCCGTGTCGACGCAATCAACCTCGCAAAGATTCGTGACGCACCGCGTCCACTCAGCATCGAGACTCGGCGCGCCGCTGTAGCAAAAGTAGAGCAGCGCACCGAGTTGCAGGTCGTCGAGCGTCGTGCAGTGGTCCGGTACAGCGTCGGTAACATCGGTCTCATGCACGATGGTCATGCGCGGCCGCGTGTCACGGTCCTCCATCACAATGTCGGGCGGCGCGCGGTCGGGCGCGACGGCATGCTCGGCGCTGTCGTCGTCATCGTCGTCGTCATCGTCGTCGTCGTCGTCTTCGATCACGATCACTTCGCGGCTCGTGCGTGGCTTCTTGGTGCGTCGCAGCAGCGCTGGCGGTACTGGCGTTGGTGTTGATGTTGACGCAGGCGCTGGCGTTGACGCAGACACTAGCGCTGCGTCGCTTGCCGATGTGCTGGTTGCATCTGCAGTGTCCGACTCGCCACCGCTGCAGATGTCGATTGCAACTGGCGCGTGCGGCTGCGGACTCGCGTCGCGCGACACAGTCGACGTCGATGTGTGCGAACGTGCGCGGTCCGGCTCGGCCGACGCATCGCGACTGCTGCCGCAGCTGCTGACTGCAGTTGCTGTCGACACAGACTCGGTTGGTCGCGGAAGCGACGGCGACGTTGTCGGTACGGACGATGGCAGCGGTCGTGGCGGCGGTGATTCCGTGCGACGCTCGGGGCTGCGACGTCGCATGCCGCGACCTCCAGGGCTACGGCTCCGACTGCGCGAGCGTCGAGGCGGACGCGGTCGCGCGTAACTCGGCCCCGACTCGGGTCGACCAATGCAGCCACTGCCCAAATGTGGAGGCGGCATTGTTGACTCGTGGTAGAAGCCGCCCGTGTCACGGCACGCGTCTGCTGACCACGTCGGTGGTGGTCGTGCGTGAGACGGCGACAGCGGTCGACGCCGCCGTCCCATTGGCGATCGCGACCGTGATCGCGACCGCGGCCGGCGACCGACTGCTGCCATGTGCCGCACCGTGTCGTCAAGCCGGTTCATGCCGGCACGGATGTCGCGGACCGACAGTTCGACGAGGTCGCGCACACGCGCATCGAGTCCGTCGCGCACCTCGCGGTGCGACGCGTCGAGCAGCTCGCGCGTGCGCGTGTTCTCGACTGCGTGCATCCGCGCGTCGAAGCGCAGTGCCGTAAACAGTTCACTGCGCACTTCGCGCAGCTGCGCGGCAAACGCGTCTCGGAGCTCGTCGTGCCGCGCGTCGCTGCGCTGTGCGAGCCGATGCACGTCATCAGCCAAGCGGTGGACGTCGCGGCCGAGTCGATGGAGCTGCTCGCGCACTGCCATTAGGTCGTCGTCCATGCTGCCAGGGCGTTGGTGGTGGTGGTATGGTGCGTGGTAGCTGTTGTGCTGCTGTTGTTGCAGCTGAAGCTGTTGCTGGCTCATGGCAGCAACTGCCGCGTCAAGTTTGCGGTCCATGCGGTGCTCGAGGTCGAGTACGTGGCGTTCACAGCGGCGCTCATTGTCACCAAGTGCTGCGTGGAGTCGCGCAGCATCGACGCCGTCCGGCGCGTGAGCGTTCACTGCTGGTGGGGGGGTGACTGGCATCGGCGACGCCTGGCGCTCGAGGTCGTGCACGCGACGTGCAATCGCTTGCAGCTGCTTGTCGAGCACTGCGGTCGCGCGCGTCACAGCAGCCGGCAGCTCGTGGCGACTCGCGTCGTGTGCGCGCTCGAGCTGCTCGCGCGTCTGCGCTGCTGCTGCTGTCAGCTGCGTCTCCAGTGCTGCGTGGTCGGCGCGTGTCGCCGAAGCGAGCTGCTCGAGCTGCGTCGTGAGCGACTGCTGCGCAGCTGCCAGCTCAGAGCGCAAGTCGTTGCGATTCGTTGCAAGTTCGGCGTCGTGGCGCTCCTGCAGCTCCGTGAGCTGCGTCATGAGGAAGTCCTCGTCGATGCTCTGCGTCGCAAGTTGCTGCACACGCTGGTCGAGCGCGCGCGCGCGCTTCTTGACACCTTCGACGTCGGCGCGTACTGCAGCGCTCGCATTCTCAACGTCGCGCTGGACATTCTCAACGAGCGCGACTGTTGCGCTCGCCTGCCGCTCAGTGAGTGCACGCGCAGTGCGCGCAGCGGCCGAATCGTCCGCAACCTGTGCGGCTGCCAAGTCTGCGACGGACTCGACGCGCGCGAGGGCGCGGCGCACTGCGCAGTCGAGCGGTCGAGTGGTGGAGTCGTGGTGGCACACACATAGTGACAGACATGCAGACATCGTCACACATGATCGCGCAGAGCAACAAGAGAGTCAGAGGAGACCATACAGACAGCGGCAGAAGCCGCCGTTGGTGCGAAAGACCGCACCGTTCATGCACTCGATGCGGATCTCCGATAGGTCTGTGTGACACAACAATCGCAAAACACAAGAGCAGTCAGTCGTCGGTAGTCAGCATGTTGGCATATGCACAGTGATGCGCAAATGCAGCTCAGCGACGCACTCCGTTGTGTACAGAGCTGCCACTTGGCGTGTCGCTCGAGCGTGATGCGCGCCACATTGTCGACAGCACTAGCGTCGTCCGCAGCGACTGCAACAGCCGCGGGTAGTGCAAGGTGCGAGCGCGCTTTCGACCTGCTCGCGCTGCTGCGCTTGCGCTTCTTGTTGTTGCTGCTGCGGGAGGCGCCGCTGCCGCCCGAGTCGGAGCGCGACGTCGTCGTGCGCACAGTCGCCATTGAGCTCTTGTTGCTGGATCGCGAGCAATGTGTGAAGTGAACGAGCAATACGTACTACCATAAGTACGTGAATGACATTTACGACCTCTGTTCACAATACGGCTGAATATGTGCTAGCAAATTGTGTATAATGAAGTCAGCTTCATAAAGATGCATAACACGTAATACATACTATTTTACATTTATTTGATAACATATTATATACATTTTTGTTGTATCAAATAAACCGACTTTTGAGCACATATGAGGCATATCCAAACTAAACTGGACGATAAACACTTTCAAACAGTCGAGATAATCGCATTTGAAGTTTGCCGACTGGTTAATTTTATGGCGAATAATATTTCGAAAAAACACGAAAAAAGGAAGAAGTTCACCAACTATAGCAAGAAGCAGCGATGCGTGAAGGAGCTGCAAAAGTTGCGGTTAGCGCCAGCAGGCATGGCATCTTCGTTTCGATCATGGCAAACGAGCAGCAGGAGCTCGATGACGCTGAGACGCTCGTGGCATCTTCGATTGTAGATCGCGAGAGCGACAATGAGCTGCAATCCCATGATAACTGCGTTGATTGTGCGTCCGTGAGCGCTATGTGTATGATTCCATCATACTATACCTTGCAGGCATTGATATTCGCCAAGTACATCACGAGTGGAGGTAGCTGCAGTGATACATCGAGGTGCCTTCCATTACAGAATTCCGTAGCAAAATAGTGTCGACCATTCTCATGCGATCACCAACGTATGTAACAAGCTCGATGCGTTGCTAACCTTCAGGGACACGGAGCACCTTGCGGACCACGTTACGGAGGCGAAAGCTATGCGGCACGCTACATGTAGCGATAAGTCTATATGTGTTGTTTGTCATATGTTTGGAACGAGATATGAAAACCGTCTATGTTTAATGTTTTTATTCTGACTGGAGTGCTTTGGTGGTGGTGGCAAGTGTCGTTGGGTCATATACAGGGGCGATAGCGGTGGGCAAAATATGATGTAAAAAGGTTCGTCAAGTAGTTTTGGCGCAGTGCAGCAGTGTCGAGTAACTGAGTTTGTGCTTTTTGGTAAAGGGACACTTGAAGCACCACTGCGATTACAATTTGGGTGCATCAACAACAAGTACACAAGCTGAAACCTTTGAACCCTATTGCAACTCTGCGATACCATCAACACCTCGTCTTCGACGAACACGTGCGTCAAAATCGAGGACAACGCACCATCTTTTGCGATATCAAGACTCCGCTGAGCAACTTACACACAGACGTAAACGGGTTGCAAGGATTCCGGTTTTTAGTGAGATTGTCCAGTGAACAAATGGTGGCAGTATTCAGTTAGGATATCCAGAAAGCGATGGTGTCAAGCAGAATGTGCCTGTGGATACGACAAGTTGAAGTCATATCTCTGTAGTCAAAGTCGACTGTGTTTTGGCTGCGAAGCGATGAACCCCAAACTCGAATCACAAACCGAACTCTGAGAACGTCGTTAGTATTTTAGTTGTTGCCATTTTTGCGCCATATTTTCCGAGCGTTAAATATGTATATTGATTTAGTGACGATTCTATATAATAACATTATATGTATCCTAACATGCCGGATTACATATATTTGTCATGTGGCATAGTGAGAAATGAGGACTGTAGAGAGGCTTTATCATTAACAAGCGTTCAAGGCCCAACGGGTCGACACGCACTAAGTAACATTATTGCGTTTGTCACACAGTAAAACTCAGTTGCTGGGCGCACCTACGCAGATCATGCCCAGCAGCGCTACTCGCTGTGCTCTGTGGCAGCCGGACATTTTTGCTTTGACTTTGTTTCATTGATTTCATCACGTTGAAGGCGAGATTGTATTCAATGTACCTGTCTTGTACCGATTTCAATCGATTGTAAATTTTCCGGCAATATTGACCCGCTAGAGCTTCTCGTCATACTTGTTTTGTGTATTTTTGACCCGCTGGAGCTTCTCTACAAAGGTGCCGACGTTTGTACTAAACATTGAATATGTACATGTATGTTGTCGTTTTCAGTACAGTATATCCGATATTTACGCTTATACGTAGTTTATTGTTAAACCAGGTCGCGACAGTCCACATCAAAAGAGCGATCAGCATTATCGTGAGAGTCATGCAACTCTCATAGTCGTTTCTGTATGTGCGCATACGACATACGGGTTGAATGAATTATATTTGCTATTTCTGCAAGATGATGTCAGATAGTATACTTTTGTTCTCATTGGCTCATTATAATGTGTCCTATCGACGCGGTTAATACGCATGCATCAGTAACGTACTGCTTGATCCAAAGTTAAAATGGTGTGGAGAACTCGATTTTCACACCATTTCTTGTCAATGCCCATAAGAGCACCAACGGACGTAAATATATCTGTAAGCCAATCGAAATGACAACCCACTTATACCAACAACGCACACATAGCCCACCACCACACGTTTTCGTGCCTTACGCACTGCAACACGAGGCGGCTACGACAAACAAGGCGCCACATGGCGTGGCGGCATGCGTGGTGAGAAACCTGCGCGTTGCAACTGTAATAGCTTCTCGTGTCTGGTTTCGCACACAAGCCACTCACGCAGCAACTTGTTTGAGTCATTGGAAAATTACAAGCAACTACTCGTGTATGGCCACGCTCATAAGCCACGCATGCAGCAACTTGTTTGAGTCATATGCAGATTACAAGCAGTAATTTGCATATTACACGCAACTATGTGTGCGACTCGTGATTCAAGTCTCTGGTGAACTGCAGACAATGCGGCGGTCACTACGATTGACATGGGACCAACAACTTTTGCTCAACGCCTTTAAGATGATGCACTTCCCATCTCTCGCCAAGCCATCGCCATCACATGTCGGACATGAGTAATCGTTAGGCGTGGTAACGTGGATCAAAACACGTTTGTACTCCAACGCATGTTAAAGTTTATGCAAATTACTCAATTGTGTTATTACAATGCATTTACCAAGATTATACGTGCTCGGTCCAGGCGACGATATAATTACCGTCCATTGGATTTCTTTGCAAATTGTATGGTTTGATGCAATTCCACATCGCTTATCAATACCAAATATAACATTCGTGCTAATATCAAAACGAAACAGCGACATATATCAAAACGAAACAGAGACATATATATTTTAGCTTACATACCAACAAGTATTATGCACCATGAATGGCATAGAATCCGTCAAGACCGCGTGGTTCTATGTATACATTTGTCGACAAGCCAGCAGGTTTATGTACTAAGAAAGGCATAGAATTCACCAAAACAGTGTGTTTGTTTGTATACATATGACAAGGTGGCACTCCGCGTGCGTCAACAGCAATACGTGACTGTTTCGTTCAATTATCACCTTACAAGCTGTGCTGTATCCAATCTAGATCAATAGCGCCTTTCACACGTCCAGTGTGACTTGCATTGAACGTAAAACGTGTAAACGTATAAACCGAATTTAACAAGTTTACCACCAAACAAGACAGTTTCGACCAAAAATAAAACCGTTTCGCCCGTGCCTTGGCGAACGGCTGCGAAGTTCAGTTCATGTATCTTAATATCGACGAGACCGAAAAAATCCCTGAGAACGTGCCCATGTGCTCCATGAGATCACCTCAAGCTTCATCGTCGGTATATAAACGAGTAAAACGACGACATAACTATCACCACCGTGTGGTGCACCATTATTGACTCGAGCCCACTGAACACAAAGTCCAAGTAAAGAAGTGGTTTGGGTTCATCTTGCATTCAGAATACGTTGATCTTTTTGCGTGCACCACACACACAACGCTTGCACAGCACATTTCAAGCTCCGTTTATTTTATGTCTCATCGCATCTCACTTGATTCTGTGTCGCTTCCCATAACTGCGCGACAGCAGTTATAGTAGTGGCCAAGCAATCTCTGTAGCGTTTTCATGACCTGTGAACGTCTGATCACTTCAATACGTTTTTTTAAAATCTATAGCCTTGAGATGAAGTTCGTTGCCGACCACCAGCATTTCTCTGTCGTAGGATTATAAGGCGCTCATTAAGCTTACGATCAATGATAAATTGCTACGCGATGTGAAAATCATCATGCGTGAAGAGGTGACGGACACGATTATGCGCATGATGATTAACATCGTCAAAAACCTATTTTAGGTACTTGGCAGTTTCTCATCTCTGGATTTTGCTTTTTTTCTCTCGACTGGTATTTGGCTTAATCTCCGTGAATATTATCATTCATCACGCAAAATCAGTTTTGGACAAAAATATAACGCAAAAAGGTATATTTGTATCTTCGTGTCATCCGCAAAGTTTACTTATTTACCTATGCATGTTAAATATATTATGTTTCGTATGCAAAATGAGGATATATATTGTGTTTTCTTGCACTAAATACATAGTACAAAATACTAACAACCCGATTTTGCATTTCCAACACAATCGCAACACGATGGATCTGATGGAGGCGATGGAGGCGATGGAGTGCGTGGCGCCGCCGCCGCCTGCACCACCGCCAGCACCGCCATCGACAGTGCATGGACATACATCAGCAGCGACAACACACTGGATACGACCACCTACTGCTGCTACTGCTAGCGCTGCAACAGCCACTGTTGCATCCCCTGCAGAGTCCGTGTCTCTGGACTTTGTGCTGCAGCAAGCGGTGTTTGTGCAGTCGCAGCTGAAGGCGCTCTGGACAGCAAAGCGCTCGGCACGCAACGGCAGCACCGACCGCGTGCGCGTGCCATTCAGTTGGGTGCTCACCAAGGTATGTGCACATACATTCACAGCTTTTTATGGCGTGCATGCATCTCGTGCATCATTCTGAACACAGCAAATGACGTATATGTGCACATGTACGCACAAAAAACATGTGCGCATGGCAGCTCTTGCGGCTGATCGAGGAATACCCGGACGGTATCACCGACGCGATCGTCGTGACCGAGCTCATGACGCAACTCGAACGCCGCGAGCACGACGTCCGCGACAATGCCAACAACAACAATAACAATAACAGCAACAACAACAACAATAACAACAGCAACAATAACAATAACAATAACAACAACAACAACAACAACAGCAACAAAAACAGTAACAATACCTACACTGCGCGCAAAGTGCGCGATGCCGAGGACGTTGCGCGCGTACTTGCCGAACTCGAAATGCAGGACGACGCGATCGCAGCACAGCTGCAGCACTTCGACGGCCACAAACTGTCACTGCAGCTGCTTGCGCGCAGTGGCCTCGAGCTCGAGATGTACCTGCACCAACGCTTCCGCGTCTGCGCAACATACTTGAGCAGTCAGCCGCTGTTCCAGAGCAGCAGGTGCGGTGCGCTTCTGTCGTACATGCATTTGACTCTTAATGCCCAGTGCTAATCTGTTATGTTGTGTTCTCAGCTCCGAGCCTTATCCATTCCAGCGCGGCCGCCGCGTCGTGTTCACACACGCAAAAGTGCTCGAGCGTCGTGACGTCGGTAACAGCAGCAGCAATGACAACAATCGCAACGATACGGCCGAGCAGTCATTCAGTCTGCTCCCGACGCCGTTCTTTGCGGTGCAGCTCGATGCAGTGACGCAGCCGCTCGACCGCAAGTTCGTGCAGCACGCGATCTCGCTCGCTCGTTTGGACCGCGCAGTCGCAGCGCGCGACACTGCAGTGCTTCAGCAGCTCGTTGTCCGCGCCACAGTACGTGCAGCTAGTCAGAAAGCACCTAACAGTGTCGCACGTCGCAAGTGCTCACTGTATGACTGTGCACCTGTGTGACTCGGTAGGTGCTCGATATTGGCGCCGTGCGGCCAAGTCAGACGCCGCTGTACATCCATCGCCAAGTGCTCTTGCTCGGTGACAACGGCAGTAGTGCGAGCACTCAGGCGTCGCACGTGCTCATTCTATGGGACGATCAAGTCGCACTCAGTCGGCTGTTTCACGTCGGCGACGAACTTGCAATCTATCAGCCGTACATTCACGAGGTCGCGCTGCACGACGTCGAGATCGCGCACGTCTTGCGCGAGGTTGCGTCGCAGCAGCAGAGCTGCGCGTTCTACCTCGAGTGCGGCAGCGCAACTGTGTTTTTCGTTACGTCCGAGACGACCAGTGGCGTCGCTCCGTACAACAACAACAATAGCAACAGCAGCCGCAGTCCAAGCGATCGATTGTTGGTGTTCCGCGACTCGGAGGAGCCGCCGACTCAGTTGGACGTGCTCGAGCACGACTGGACAGTCGTGACGATCTACGGCCACGTCGCTAGCATTCGCGTGTCGCACGGACTGCCGCTCCTCGCTGCGTACTTTCACGCGTACTACGATCCCAAGACACGCA
>JAADWX010000604.1:0-18082 GCA_023336405.1 Globisporangium echinulatum | reverse complement strand
TTGGCTTAAACGTGCACTCTGCAATAGCAAATCGAATCACTTGTAGTATGTATGTCTGCTGTATGAAAACGATATTTAGTTCCGTTTCCTCACGCCAGAGCGCAAGTCATCAAATCATATGACAGCGACGTTCAAAGCAATACTGCTGCCGCAGACACGGCAGCAACAGATGCGTCGGCTCGCGACCAGCATGCTTTCGTTTGGCATCGCGTAATAAATGAATCTGACGACTGTCATGAACAGAGAACAAATGATAGACTTTGGGACGAGTTGACGATAATATGAAAGTTGGGAGGCGCCATTGATCTAAACTGTATCCAACCAACTACGAGCTGTCTGAAATCCATGTCGTATTTACGTGTCGATATCGTTTTTCGAGGTGTCAGTATTAAAGATTGCAAGTTGTCCGTTTTTTGGAATCGATTCCATGCACTTGCAATTTGTATGTGGCAGTTTGTGTCTCCTAGTATAATAGTGAATTCATGTCAATGTGTTCCAGCTAAACTAGGCTATCGATGTATACCTGTATAACATCTGCATATGAATCTGCTGTATATTCAAAATACCAATATTGTACGCCATTCGAATCGAATTCCAACCAATAATGGCGTCTCCGCTACTCGACTGGATCCGTGCGACCGCAGCAGCGCATGCGAGCGAGAGTATCGACCCGCTCACTGCGAGCACCAGCGATAGCAGTGATCACGATGGCGGCGACGTGGACCGCACGATTGTCGCGCGTAGTGCAGTACCTGCTGCGCAGACACTCGTGACGCTCGAGCACGACGCAGTCTTGAGTGGTTCGGCGTGGCTGAGCGCGCTCGGCAGTGACGACGACGATAGCAGCAGCAGCGCCGCCGCTCACAAACTGCGCGACGAATTGCAGCAGCGGCAGCTGAGCCCGAATGTGCTGCTTGCACTGGCGCTGCTGCACGAGTGCGCGCGCAAGCAGCAGAGCCGCTTTACTGGCTACATCACGCAGTTGCCACAGCGCATCTCGCTGCCACTCGCGTGGAGCGAGTCGACACGGCGCAAGCTCAAGCGCACAGCAGCGTGAGAAGCGACTGCGACCTCTCTAAGGGGCGCATACGCATGCAATCAGTAGACATGCCATTGACTCGCGCACCATGTGTATGTGTATGTCCACGTACCGCTCAACCACAGCGCACCGTCGATCGACGCTGAGCTCGTCGCAAACGTGTTTGCGAGTTCAGTCGCGCCGCTTGCAAATGCGTTCGCATCGCTCTGGCCAGCCGATGTGTGCACCTTTGCGCGCTTCGAGTGGGCCTACGCCGTCGTCTCGTCGCGCGCGTTCCGTGTCGGCGACAACAGCGCCGAGCCAACGCTGCTGCCGGTGATCGACATGGCAAACCACGCGGCCGAGGACCCAGCAGCTGAGATCGTCAAGCGCGACGACGGCTCGTTCCAAGTGCGTCTGCCTATGTGTATATGTGATTGACATCGGATGACGTAGCGCTGGACTGACGCAGCGTACTGTCAACAACAGCTCGTGGCGCGGCGTGCGATTGCCGAGGGCGAAGCTGTGACGATCTCGTACGGCGATCTCTCAAACGCCGAGGTGCGTCAGTTGCTCACACTGTCGACCTTCTCGCTAGCTATTGCTGACTGACTGACTCCGTTGCGACTGCAACTATGCAGCTACTGTGTCGCTATGGCTTTGTGCTGCCTACGTCTGTTTCGAGCGACTGTTTGCTCGTGCGCGCGAGCGAACTGCTTGCAACGTACGCCGCGTTCGTGCACGACGACGTCGCCAATAGCGATGACGACAGTGACGACGACAGCGACAGCGCTACTGAGCCACCTGCGAGCAAGAAGCGTCGCGTGTTTGCAACAGCAAAGACAAAGGCGAAGCGTGCAGCCACGACGGACGCAGCCGATGACGCGCTGTTCTTTCGGCTCCATGGCGACGCATCCAAAGACTTTGGACTTGGTGACGACCTGCTGAGCTTTGTGTTTGCCAAGAGCTTGCCAGCTGATATGCTCTACGACGTGCTTACTGTGCTGCTGCGCAAGCGCGACAAAGTGTACAGCCGCATACTCGAGCAAGAGGATGCAGAGGGCGCGACAGGTGACAACAAGCGCGAGCACGCGCTGCTGCAGCTGCTGACGAAACACGAGCGCGCTGTGTGTCGTCGTGTGCTCATTGGGATCCTCACGCTCGAGGAGAACTCGAGCGATGACGAGATTGACAGTGGCGACGACGCTGTGAGTGTCAATGACGACGAGGACGACGATGAGGACGATGAGGAATAGGAAGGAGGCTGTAGCATAACGCGCAGTATCGATTCGGATGCTGTTGTTCACATTGTGTGTTGCGCTGGAGATCTTTTGATCCCTGCAAGCACTCATTTCAAGTCGACATTAGAGAGTCGATACGAGAAGCCTGAAGCTCAAGCTCGTGATACTGACGCTGACTGTTCTATTCGATTGGGTGTTGGCAGAAAGAGCGGCTGTGTGAAGGTCCGACGTTCGAAATTACCATCGTTAGCGCGTCGACTTTGCACGGTCCGGCGCTGTAAGGTCCAAATACGAAGATCAAGCTTCATTGTGATATGATCGAGATGCATATGTAGCGAAGTGCTTGCGCACGACGGTCGATCGCCATGTCGATGCCAGTCAGACTGCACCTATCGAGAGAGGCAGCGCGCGTGACTTCGGTGATCCCTGTTTTGTGCGCTCTCTGGCTTTCGTGAGGTGACGAGTCCGATAGTGAAGAAAAGCAAGCTGTTACTATGCTTGTCGCTCATATTATATACGAAGTTGACAAAAATAGAGCATTTGAATGCTGTGGAATGTTAGACGCGATACATTCGAATTTGTGGTGGCGACGATCGTGTTGAATCAGGGGTTCAGGATGCTTTGTCGTTGTTGTTGGCTCGACGACGATGCTCGATCGAGTTTGTGACACACATCGCATGATGGTGTCGAAATAGCAGTAGCATGCAGACGTGAAAGCACACACACACAAGCATATCACAGACCTAGGTAGCTAGTCACTCGCAGTAGCTCGCTTTCTGGATTTAGCTATTTAGCACGTGTGCTTTTTCGGGACTGCACCTTTTGGTGCTCAAAATGGCGCTGTCTGGTTGTGTATATAGCAACGCAGCTGCTTTCCGCACGCACACTTGCTGAAAATAAGAAGCAGAGCGAATCGAGCAGCAGGCATCCAGCCAGTCGCTTTGCTGCCGCCTTTTCGAGTCGTCCCACTCTTGATCACACGCACTGCTGGACCTGCTAGCGAACACGCACGTCTCCATCATCGTCGCTGCCTTCTCTCTCTATCGCTCTGCCGATTCGCACGCGCACTGCACATCACACAGCAGAGACGCAACAGCAACAATAGAGCGCTCACACACACACAGCACGATGCCAGCAGCAGTATCGATGGCGATTCAAACGTCGACAGCAGCGACACTGCGCAGGAAGAGCGTGATTCCGCAAGACGCGTCGCCAAGCAGCCGCAGCAGCAGCAGTAGCGCAATGGCCGCCGCGACACACACAACACCGGCGCATGCAGCAGCAAACACAACAGTCGCGAAAGTGCGCGTTGGCGATCTGTACTGGAAACAGGACGGTCCGTGCGGATGGACGCTCGGCCAGGTCGTCGCGCTCCAGGGCGACGCCGATGACGCTGCAGCGTGCACGGCCAAGTGGATCAGCATCGACGAAACGAGCGGCGAGGCGCGCGATTTCGCCGACTACCCGCCGCAGATGCTCGCGCTCGCTGAGTGTCCGCTCTACCCAGCGAACCCGCTCTTCACGTACGAACTTAGTAGTCGTAGAACATATGGGAGTTTGTATGTGTATGTACTGACAACTGCTCGCCTGTATACACGACTACAGCACCGCGTCCGACATGACGTCGCTGCGGCACTTGCACGAAGCGGCGCTTGCAAAAAACCTCGAAGACCGCGCGCTGCTGCAGAACCAGCGACCGTACACGTTCATGGCAAACGTGCTCATTGCCGTGAACCCGCTCAAGCGGCTCGAGGAGCCCGACAAAGCGCTGTTCATTGGCCAGCCACTCGATCGATGTCCGCCGCACCCGTACAACATCGCAGAGGTACGTCGACACATGCATTCGCATATGACTGGTAGACGTCTAGCCAACTGATAGAGCGCATTGTCGATCTCTATTACGTGCGTCGCGATAGAACGCGTACCGGCAGCTCTGCGCTGTGCGCGCTGTGATGCAGAACCAGTCAATCATCATCAGCGGCGAGTCGGGCTCGGGCAAGACCGAGACGTCCAAGATCATCCTCGACTTTCTCACGACGCGCGCGTCGCACAGCTCGGCGCTGTCAACTGCGTCAGCGTCCGAGGACGAGATGGAGCCCGAGCTCACGTTCTCGACGTCTGCGCCGCTCTCGGAGACGCGCGCCTTGTCGTACCCCATGAGCAATAATGGTGGTACCAACAACAGCGGAAGCAGCCGCAAGCTGTCGCCGATTGCAGTCGGCGAGCGGCTCATGGGTACGATCCCGATCCTCGAGTCGTTTGGGAATGCCAAGACGCATCGGAACCACAACTCGAGCCGCTTTGGCAAGTACATGCGCCTGCAGTTCTCGAACGCGTCGCACGAACTTACTGGCGCGTCGATCGACACGTACTTGCTCGAGAAGTCGCGCCTCGTGAGCCAACCGATGGGCGAGCGCAACTTTCACATCTTCTACGAGCTGTTGCACGCCGCGCAGGACGAGTACATTGCCACGACGTTCCACCTCGAGCCAAAGAACCCAGCAGCGTACGAGTACCTGAACCAGTCGGGGTGCCTCAGTGTCGACCAGATCGACGACGCTGCCAACTATGCGAGTCTGTGTGACGCGCTCGACTTTGTCGGCATCCGCGGCAGTGCGCAGGACGAGATCTTCCGGCTCGTTGCTGGCCTGTTGCATCTTGGGAACGTTCGGATTAGCGAAGAAGACACGTCGGAAGGCAAGACCGCGTGTATTGCGGAAGACGACGAGGCGTCGCAGACGGCACTGCGCTACGCCGCCGAGTTGCTTGGTGTCACGCACCACGAGCTCAATGAGTGCATCCTGCTCAAGCGCATCATGACGCGTGGTACGCGGCGCGGCTCGATCTACTACGCCAAGCGCGACGCGCGCAATGCGATCTACTCGCGCGATACGATCGCAAAGACGATCTACGAGCACACGTTCACGTGGCTCATGCTCCAGTGCGCGTCGGCGCTCGACTACGACGCGTTCCGGAGCGACGTGATTCCGTACATTGGCGTGCTAGACATCTTTGGCTTTGAGGACTTTGAACCGAAGAACCGCAACTCGTTCGAGCAACTACTGATCAACTACGCGAACGAAGCGCTCCAGAGCCTGTTCAATGCGTGCATCTTTGAGGCCGAGCAGGAACTGTATCGCTCGGAGCACATCTTTTACCCGATTAACCACTCGCTCGCGTTTGCGTTCCCGCTCCCCGGCGTCGCCATGAAGCTGCGCAACCCAGACGACATCGAGTACGTATTGTATCGTATTGCATTGTGTATTGCACTATATTGTATATTGTATTGTGTAGTGTGTCATGTTGTTTTGTTTTGTATATTGTACAATGTATTGCACTATTTGTCCTATTGTATTGTGCTGTATTGTATATTGAAATAACTCTAATTTACTCACAAATTACACTGTCTGCAAACGACAGCTTTTTCAAGCAAGAGGTCGCACCGAGCGAAGACGTGGTGCAGTACTCGGACAACCGCGAGTGCCTGAACCTGATCGCGAGTCGCCACGGCGGGTTGTTTGTCACAATCGACAACGTCTCGCGGCTCCCGATGCCGTCGGACCGAAAGCTCAACGAGCGCCTGCACAACCTGTTTAAGCGCAACCCGTGCTTCCCGACGCCGCACCCCAAGGACATTCGCGATACGTTCATGATCAAGCACTACGCCGGCACTGTGACGTACACGATCGCGTCTTTCGTCGACAAGAACAACAACATCATCTCGGACCAGTTCGAGGAGCTCATCAAGCGCTCGACGTCGCGCGTGCTGCAGGACCTCACGGGCCGCATCCGGTCGGACTCGCAGAACAGCAATAACAATAACAGCAATAACAGCAGCAGTAGCAGTAGCCAGTCGAGCAGCAAACTGGCGTCGCTCGGCGCGTCGTCCAAGCGACTCAAAGGTGGCAGCACGTCGAACCTCTTCTCGACGCAGATGAAAGGCCTCACGACCGAACTCGAGGGCACGAGCTGCAACTTTGTGCGCTGCATCAAGCCGAATACGCAGATGAAACCCGGCGTGTTTGACAAGCCGTTTGTCGTCGAGCAGCTCCGGTGCTCGGGCACGGTGCAAGCCTGTGAAGTGCTGCGCGTCGGGCTGCCAACGCGCATTCTGTATGCTGAAGTCGTCGACGTGTATAAGCCGATGCTCCCACCAGCGCTCTTTGCGCGCTTCGAGTCGAATGAGAAGCTCTTTACGCAGGCGATCCTGTATGCGTACGACTTTCCGTCGTCGGCGTACCGCCTCGGCGACACGCGGTTGTTCTTCCGCACCGGCAAGATCGACTTGCTCGACAAGCTCTTGACGCCGTCGCAGGCGTCGGCCGAGTTGCTGCCGCAGCAGATTGTGCGATACGTGACAAAGAAGCGCTGGGTCTCGGCGATCACAACGGTCATTACATGCAACATTGTCAAGCGACTGTTCCTCGACGTCAAGTACAGACGCAAAGCGACAACGATCCAGTGCTTTGTGCGCCAGCACCTCGCGCGCAAGCGCTTGCGCAAGCTCCGCGTGCTCGATCGCATCAGCAAAGTCTGGAGCCGCATGGCGCACCGTGCGCAGATCATGCACGCGTACCAGGACCTGCCAGACCACAAGATGGTATTGCTCGACAAGTTGTTGAAGAAAAACTACCTGCCGCTTCGCCAGCGCTGGCTCCTCAAGTGGCTCGGACCGCTCCAAAAGGTCATCTACCTCCAGAAGCTCTGGAAAAAAGTCCTGATGCAATACTTGGCAAAGCGTGCGTTCGTGCGGTTGCTCGAGTCGGTTCGACGCAAACGCAGCGCGTTGCTCGTGCAAGTGCAAGTGCGCGTCCTGATTGCAAAAGCGCGGTTCCAACGCCTCAAGAAAGCGCGGATCGCACGCGAGCGCTGGCGCATGGCATACGTCAAGGTGCGTTTATTGCTTATTGTTGTTTGCTGCGGTGCAATGATTGTCTATTATGATTCTCTCGTGATTGATTGAATTTGCCGTGCATAATTTGACATGGATGCTAATTTGTACTACTATCTATCTACGACGCACGCTTGCAGGTCAAGACGTTCTGCCTGTTCACGCGGCAGTTCCAGAAGATCCACGTCGTGCGGCTCGAGAGCGACAACGCAACGCTACTTGCGTCAATCGACGCGACGAATCAGCGACTTGCACTGGCCGAGCAAGAGGCGCGCGAACTCCGTGCACAGATGGAGAAAGCGCAGCTGGCGCTCGACGCCAAGGCCGCACAAGTCGCCGAGCAGGCTGCGCGAATCACGAGCCTCGAGACCGACCTCGAGTGCGCGCACGTCGAGGTCGCTGATTTGCGGCAAAAGGCGTCGGGCAGTTTGCTCGAGCGTGCGATCCGGTTCTTCACGTGCAGCTCGGCAACGACATCAACGCCAACGCCCACGCACACAAAGGCAGCAGCAGCGCAGCCCAAGGCCGTGCGCACGTGCAAGCAGATGGAGATGAAACAGCGCGAGCGACTGCCGAGCGAGACGGTCGTCGATGCTGAAGATGAAGAGATGAAGGCGAAGGACGCCGACACGCTCTACTCGGTCTCGCGCTACTGCTGGTAAGTGGCAGTAGCACGGCGAATGCTGTTGACTGCCATCCTACAGTCACGCCCCACGACAGCAATGACGCGCATGTTGCGCGTGCGTCAGTAACCGATGAGCGACCAAGCGAGCGCGCTCATCCAGACACACGCGCAACGGCGTCGTCCCTCCTAGTTATTTATCCACCAGCCAGTTAGTCTGCCATAGCGACTCGCTCGTGCTGCGTCATCGGAAGCGCAGTGCGTGCGAGTGCGCCACCTCCCACCACTCTACTCACTCCCCGTGCAGTCGCCACCACAACGACGGCGTGCGGAGGTCGACTCGATAACTTAATACGCGACTGCTGCAAGTGCGATCTCGTCTCATTCACGTCAGTCGTCTTCTTTGTCATACAAAACTGCTGACTGCTCTCGGGTGCCTTGCGCTGTGGCAGTCGACAGTCCACTATCTCTCTATGTGTGTAATCAGCTCTTGCGGCGCCGGAGTTCGTACAGCGGCAGCGCGAGCGTCGCGAGCAACGAGCCAAACTGCGAGCACAGCAGCACCGACACCACAAGGTCACAGTATGTGAGCAACCAAAGCGTTGGTCCCAATCGCCCAGCACCAGCTCGACAGGCACACTCAGTCAGCCACACACACATTCACACATTGTGACAAACGCACCTCGATGATCCCAATGACGTGAAAGTCGCCGATTGCAGCGATCGGAGTCTGGAGTAAACCAACCGCTGCACCGACGCAGAACGCAATACCCGTGAGCGCGCCAAAGTGGCGAAACCCAAACGTCTGGCCCACGTACGCAAACAGCAGCGCAAACAGGATCGTCCGGAAGAGCGCGTAGAGCATAAACGCGAGACGCAACAGTGCGCGTGTGCGGCTCCACGTCAGCAATGCCGAGTACGCAAGCGCCGCTGCTGTGCAGACGAACGTCACGACCGTGTAGCCGCTCGCTTCGAGTAAGTAGCCCACGACAGGGATGAACACGACGCTCGCGGGTAATACGACTGCGAGGTCGGCAAGGAGCGACGCAACGTCGGCTGCACCGAGGTCCTTGGCGCGGAGCTGCGCTGTGACGCTCCCAATGAAGAAGTTGCACCAGAGCGCTTGGACTGCAAAGAACAAGCACATGAGCACGAACGGTGTCGACTGCACTTGCGTCCGGAACGACCGACGCGGCAGTTCACTATGGGCGACATCGCTATCGCTATCATCGCTATCATAGCGCATCAAAAGCGTTGAGCGCGAGTGTCGGCGGTGTTTGGCGAGCTCGGGTGTCGATGCGAGCAACGACGTCGCTTCGTCGTTGAACACAGTTGGGAGCCGTAGTGGCGACAGCAGCTCGTGCGGCTCGGTTGGTGCGCGATGCGAGCGGTTCAGTGGCAGCTCAAACGGCGTATCTGGATCGAATCGCCAGCTTATGGCCGTTGTAGCCAGCAGCAAGAACGCGTAGCTCTGGAAGATCGCGGCCTTGGAGAGTCCCGAGTGATCGTAGAGCGCGGCGATGAGCGTAAAGACGACAAAGCTGAGCTGCAGTGCGCCGACGATGCAGCACGTCACGAGCGCTGTTGCAGTCGGAAACAGATTTGACAAGTGGATACCCGAGAGCTGGACGCCGGGGCCAGCAAAGCCAATGAGCGCCATGCCGGGGAGTAGGAGGTCGAGATCGTCGATGCTATTGCGTTGGTGGGCATTGCCCATGAGCACGGCGCCAGTTATGAGCAGTGCGAGTGCGAGGACCTTGGTGTACCGAGGACCGTATCTGGACGACACGTGAGTGGTTGGATAGTCAGTCAGTCAGTCAGTCACACACACGAGCAGCTACAGTACAGTCGACTGGCTCTATGCGAGCGCACCGGTCAAAGAACAGGCCGAAGACCAAGTTGGAGCACATGCTGCTCGAGCCAGCGATCGTGAATGCAAAGTGGAGCTGCTCGCTCTGCGCCTCGCACACTGTTAACAGCAATACGACGAGTGTGAGAGCTGTGCGGTAGCACTGGCGCGTGTGATGCTATGGCAGCAGAAGGTGTGTACGTATAGACACTCACGCACCTGTCGCGCCAGGTGCGCACAGCTCGCTGTACACGTGGTCATGTTCGAGCACTGGCAAGATCGATGTCCTATGACACACGCGCACAACATAGGCGCGACTTTGTCAATGGACACATGCAGCGACTACGCGCGTGAGCTTGTTGTGATGTGGGTGACGCACCAGCCAAAGATGATGCCGGCGCCGAGGAAGCACTGCAGCATCGCGAACGCGACATAGAGGTAGCGTGCAATTCCGGTCGGTGGTTCACATGCGCGCATCGTGGTTGGCATTGCGCGTTGATGAGGAGAGGGAGTGCACGCCCACCACCAGTGAGCTCGAGCTCGAGCTCGCGATCGACCACGAGCAAGCGATGATCGGCAGCCTGTTAGGCTGCGATGTAGAAGTTCAGTGACTCTTCCCGTCACAAATGAGTCCAGAGCGTGAAATCTTAAGTACGACTATATATACGTGCGTATATAATGTACTGCACACTATTATTTCGCCGTGGATATGAACAGATTGATCATTCTGGTCATTCAAATATCGAAACAATCACGAGATTTGCTGCTGATTGTATGTAAACACGCTTTGACTTTCAAAATCGCTCCAATGCACTCACTCGCGAGTGCTGATCGTTCCACTTCGCACACCTATGTGCGCATGCGACGATTGAGCTCACGCGCGAAGCACGTCGTTGGCGCGAAAGAGCTCAACGAGCGGCTGGTGCTGCAACTCGCCGACAATGAACGACAGCGTCGCCGTGCGGTAGTGCGTACTGTTGTGCGTCAAGTTGCTAATGATGTCTTCGAGCAGCACGGCTTTGCCCGTGTACGTGCCTGTGCAAATGCAACAACAACAATTCCGTCAGGAAATCCGCAACAACATAGACATACAGAACCAGTCTACATAATATGACGTTTGGCAATGCAAAACCCACCAAATGTCATCTTGACGTGCGAAAAGTGAACGTGGAAGTGGTAGTACGTTGGCTGGTAGTGCACGTACACGCGCAACGAGCTGCGCGGGACGCCAAACTGCGTCTCGAGTGCTGCAAGACTCGCGTCGCTGGTGTCGAGGCAGCATATATAGAAGCAGAGCGTCAGTGTACTGACTACTCAATGGATGGTAGAAGTAGACAATTGAGCCAAGCGCTGTGCCTTTACACGCCCGCACCGAATGTTCTCGAGCAGCTTGACGTGTGAGCCGTCGAGGTCCCGGAGCGACCGGATCGACCGGTCGTGCACGATCGCAAGCGCGTACACCGACTCGATCTACGAGACACAACACCAGGCAGCCACGCCATACAAACGAGCAAGTCGTCAGTCAGCCGCATGTTGTATGTGTTACTGTATAGTACAATCCAGTACATGTACGTACGTTTGCAGTGTCGGCCCATTTGAAGTCGGGCAGGAGGATGAAGCCAGTTGTTGGGTCCGGATCTTCAAAGATGATCCGCTCTGACTCGGTTTTGCTATGAAGTGTACGTAGTCCCAATGTGTGGGTGTCCTGCTCAGCACCAGCAGCAAACCAGTAGATAGTGTTGACTACACACAAACACAGCTGCAGACGTACTGCTCGAGGATGTTGTAGACCCACTCGAGCTTCTCGCGCGGGACGCTCGCAATGAATGGCTGCGTGATGCGCTCGTACACGCTCTGCGTCTCGACGATCATGTAGAAGCACTGGTCCGTGTGCTTGCGCACGTGCGTCTCAGTCGCAGGGTAGATCAAGTTCACCTGTGTGTCGATATAGCAGCATGTAGTGGCGGGTGAGTTGGTCGCTGTCCCACACAAGGTCAGTCGACACACAGCACACGATCGGCAGCACCTTGAATGGCTTGACATCGCGCGAGACGTCTCCGAGGAACGTGCTGTAGATGTCGTTGCGCAGGATCACGTGCAGCGACAGTGACCGCAGCATCTCTGTGAGCTCGTTCGGGTCGAGCGGCGGCTTTTGCACCACGAGCACAGCTGCACGCTTGTGCGGGTCCGAGTAGAAGTGCCCGAGCACTGCGACCTCTCCGTCCGTGACCTTGAGCACGCGCGCGACGCGAAAGTCGCGCAGCAATTGCTCGCCGTTACCGAGTGCCGCGTGCTGGCGCACTGCGAGCGCGTACGCAACTGCGGCAGCGGCAGTGACGCAAGCGCCAAGCGTGACGAGTTGCTGCGAGACCATGGTGGCGTGTGTGGTTGATGTGAATGTGACTGAGTTTGCAATAGTGCAAATCGAGAGTGATGAAATCCAGGGATGTGAACATCAGTTGCATTTTGGTCATTTGCCATTGCCACTAGATGGAGTGCGTGCAACAGACATGCGCTAGCATCTGGGCGTGACACCGCTTTGCCAGCCGTTGCAGTGTGTCCCTGGACGAACAGGAACATGGAGATCCAATGAATGCAGTATGTGAGACTCTGTTGCGCAATGCTGCACATGGCACCACCAAGCCCAAGGACTGTTGCAAATCCACGCTAGTTGCGGCACATCTTGTTTGAATTGGAATCGCGACAATCCTGTCAAGTTTCAGCGACACATCGAAGAGCTCGCACTTGCTTGTTTATTTGCTTGTTTGTAAGTCTCCCACTTCGTTTTCACAGTATTTGACTAGTACGTCTTGCTTCAGACGTGCTCAATGCGTGCTTGCGAGTGCCTTGCACGGAGCTAAGCTGTGCTTTTCACTTGCTTTGCGGTCGATCGGCTGAGTTGGAAAAGCAACAAATGCAGAAAATGCAGCTGTTTGGCTGGATGCTGGAATGCTCTGCCACGACAACAAATGCTCAGTTGGAGCATACACAAACCAAGTGCAAAACAAGAAAGTCGATGTTTATTGTTGCTGCGTGTGGCGCACATTATACGCAGCCACGACTCAGCAAAGAACAAAGAAGTCCCCCACAAAACAAGCAAACAAGACTCAGGAGCAACAAGTGCGGCACTCACGCAAGAAGAGCAGACGTGCAAGACAAACCGAACAACAACAACAACACAGCTACAACGGCAAGAACAACGACAAGAACAACGACGTCTGCATTGCAAGCATGTCGCGCTTCTCGATCGTGAACGTGATGGGGCGACGCAGCACCGTGTCGTCCGAGGGCAGCGAGGCGCGGCCGTCGATCATCAGCACAGTCGACCTCAACCGGCAGCTCAACGAAGAGGCCAAGCGCGTGGACCAGCACCTGTTCTTTGGTCCGCAGCAAGCAGTCTTTGAGGGCGACCGCACACGCGTCATCCACGGCGAGCGCAAGATCCAGAAGAACTCGAAGCGCTTCTGGTGCGTTGCGTTGCGTGACGCTCCATGTGTATGTATCTGTATGGCTGCAATCGTGTGGGTGACTCACGCATCGATTGCTGTGTATGTGCATGTGCACACAGGCTCGTGTCCGAGCCGCTGTCGATGGACAGAGATAGCACAACGTCGCTCATTGGGTTCTCGCCCGAGCCGCCACCGAAGCAAGGCCTCGCAAGTGTCACGAGCTCGCTCTCGGCGGCCGGTCGCTTCATCGGCCAAAAGGTTTGTCAATCATCAATTTCTGATCTGTATAGCCTTTCACTTATATATCGTAAATATGTATTTACGTGATGTAGGTCGCACAGATGAAATTCCCACCAACGCACGTGAACGACGACTCGTTCTGCGACGGCTGCGGCATGGACCCGATCGTTGGGCACATGTACTCGTGCTCAAAGTGCGACAACTACAGTCTCTGCGAGAGCTGCTACCAGTCGGGCATCCACGGCTTTGAGACCAGCGACTTGCTCAAGACTGTTCGCGAAGACTTTGCACTTCGCAACGTCATGGAGACGTCGCGTCATCGCGTGCCTGAAAAAGTCTTTGAGGTCCTCCTCAAGACCGTGTGCCGCGGCCAAGTCGACAAATTCAACTTTTTAGCGACGTGGATCTGCGCGGTCGTGCTCGCGCATCCGATCCACGAGCTTGCGGTCCGTGGGATTGAGATCCCGCACTTGGATGCCGAGACCCGCACGACACTCGTGACGTTACTGACGCCGGTACTGGCCGAACGCAATGACCTCGAAGTGTGCATGGAGTGGTTCTGTCCACTCGCTGACGATGAGACTGCAACGAGTGCGCAGCGCCGCAATGAGACGCTCCGGATCTGGGTCGCAACTGACAAAGACTCGAAGTCGCCGTTTGCAAAAGAGTCGGTGCGAGAAGTTGATACCGAGTCGGACGGTGATGCTCTCTCGCCTGGACCAGCAAGTCCAAGCCTGAGTGTTGGCGAACCAGCGTCGCCAGAAGGCACACCGCCGCCGTCGCCACGTCATGATGGCGACACCAATGGCAATGCCAGCAGTCCACCGCCGTCGCCGCAAAAGATGCAGCAGTTGCTCCATGCGCTCACAGTGAATGACAACGCAGTCGATGTTGATGGTATTGGGAGTGACGACGGCGAGTCGGACTCGGTCAAGAGCGACATTGCGCCGCGAAAAGTCGACGGCGTGTCGAAAACGGGCCAAGTGTCCGAGGGCATTGCGATGTGAGCAGGTTGAGGTCAAAGTAGCTACCGTGTGTTGGCGGTTCAGATCGTGGCAGGAGCGATGGGCCTATCACAGGCACATGCATGCATACCCACCACAGCACAGCTCCAGTAGTCGCAAGCCATTGTGTAAAGAGCCAACATGTCGTCGTTTGCTTTGCGTGTTGCAATCGTATTTCTCGCTCCTCTTACATATGCATATGCATGTAACGTGAAGGCTGGCGCTACGCTACGATCGACTGGTCGGTCGGCGCGCCAGTGCCAGTGGTTGAAGATGCAGACTGTGAGAATGCAAACCGAGGGGACGACTCGCAACCACCATCTCCATGCTCTCACACAGTCGACACACGCCATCGAACATTCGCGTCCTAGTTCTTGGCGCGGTAGAACGCGAGGTACGCCATGTGCCAGTCGCCGCCACCCTTGAGCTTGTTAATGTCCTCGGTCTTGCACGGCGACACGTCGTCGTCGTCGTAGCAGAACCAGTCGTCTGTATATGCATATGAATATAGCCAGTCAATATAACACTGCAATAGCCAGTATAGCCAACCCGATTGTATAGCACAACGCACCGCCTTCGTGGCGCACCCACGCCATGTAGTGGCCCGAGTCGGCCGAGCGACCCTTGTGCGTCAGGATCGCGTACAGCTCGTAGTTGCCCTGGAAGTCGACGGGAAGGCCAATGCCAGGCGACTGCGCACCCATCGACATCGACTTGGCGGTGGCGAGCGCGGCGGCCTCTTCCTCCGACAGCAACTCAACGTCTTCGGTTTCCTGCTTCTCTTCCGCGTCGCCTGCAGTTTTCTATAGATATATGTATATATGCATATAGACAGTCAGCACACTGACTTCTAGCGTACGCAACCCATAACAACACAGACGCACCGCGTCTTTGAACTCGTTCAATATCTTCTCGGCGTTCTTGTCGCGCGCAATCTTCATCGACGCCTTGAGCTCGTCCGAACAAAACTCAAACACGTCGAGCACTTGTGGGAACCCAATTGGCTGGAAATGCATATCCATATCCATGGCAAGAGGTAATGAGAAATATAAGTGAGTCGAACTGTCCAAAGACATAGCATGCACAGTATGCATGCCCGCAACGTACGCGCAGCATCTTGCACTTGACGCCCGTGTGGTCGCGGCTCTCGGGCGTGAGCTTCCAGTAAAAGCGCATAAACTGCACGCACAGGTACTTGGGCAACCGATTTATCCGGAGCGTCTTCTTCCACTGCGCATTGCGCCCGAGGACGTCCGAGTGCTTCTCGATCGCGCCTTCAAGCCCGATCTTGATGCCTTCGCCCAAGTGGTTCGTCTCGATCGTGATGTTGCACACGAGCTTGAGCGCTTTCTCTTTCTTGACGATCGCAGGCTCCATGTCGGTCTCAGCACACTCGAGTCTAAAAACGTCGGTATCGATATCGATATCCAAACCGAGAAGAATACATCCGTGCGTCAGTTTCTCCACCAATCAATCAATCAACCCATTCACGACACGTCACAGCCCGTTGCAACGCACTTTTCGTCCATCTCGAGCCCAAACAGCGCGTCGACTATGTTTGTTGTCGGCCCGAGACTCGCGAGAGATGCAGCTGGCGTTGTCAACGACCGCTGGAGCGTCGCAAAGAGCGTCGAGAGAAACTCGTCGCTGTCCTGCTGCATGAACCCGCCGCCGCGCGGCGCTTGCTGCGCAAACTGCGGGAACGCGCGACGCAGCACCGCGACAAACATTGCAGGCGTGATACTCTCGACACTCGTGTCGAGCTGGCTGTACATGTCGCGTAAAGCAGTCGTAAAGTTGTTCGCGAGATCTTGCGACACGCCACCAGTGTGCGCAGTGAGCGCAGCGCGGAACTCGGGGATCGGCCGGAGACACTGCAGCGTCGCGTTCATGTAGCACGTGTTGCCGAGGTTCGTGAGACCGGCAGGGTACACGACACCAGCAGCTGCAACGTCTTTCGACGTCATGTCTTCGATGAACACGACCTGCTCCTTTGGCTTCTCGACGACCTCGGCCGAGCCCATGAGCACGATCGTTGGGTTAGCAGCGAACGTGAGTTGGCTCAAGTCGGCGTCGTCTTTGAGCATGCCTTTCCACGCTTTGCTCATGAGCTTCTGGCGCTCGACTGGCACGGCCGTGAGTGCGTAGAGCTGCGCTTTGAGCGTCGCGACTGACGCTGTTGTGTCGAGCTCGACGTCGCTAAACACCTGCTTGCCCCACTTGACGCTCACGTGCATGATGCTATGTTGGTGTAGGTGTGCTTGTTGTTGCAATGCGCTACGTGTTGCGCTATGTGTTGCGGCTGTCGTCTGCTGCTGTTGATGTGTGTGTCGTTGCAGCGGAACACGATCTTTTGAGTCGTTGCTGCTCCTTTCTCCCCCTACAAATCAAGGTAATTATGTTTACATATATTTGTGTTCTGGATTATTCTTAACAATGTTACGTTACAGTGAAATATTCTTTCGTGATTGTTCAGCAGCACCTTCACTATTCGCAATTGTGTGCTCACAGAACCAGTACCACACACAGTAAAATACGAATGAATGAATGACATCATCATTCTAGCTGCTGTACTAATTTAGTGTATCTCAAATGTCAGCTTGACACGCACCTCCAGTATGCCAGACCAACCAAGGTCGACATGCGCTACGTTAATGCGACTCACATCGTGCACTGTCGTGCCAAAAGTACCAAGCCCATCAACGGCAACAGGAGCGAAGGTAGCTCAAGTGTTCAATCGTGCCTGGATCGAAGCAACGTCGGTTCCACCTACGAGTCGGAATTGCGGTTGAAATCACCATCGGAATCGCGGTCGGAACAATGCGACGCTCCGCACGCGTCGCGCTCATCTCCTAGCGCTCGTTGTTTTGCGGACCAGTGCCATTGCTCGACTTGCTGCGCTCGTAATACTCGAATCGGATCACCAGCATGAAGGTCTTCAGCTCGCTTCTGCTCGCGGTCGCCGTGATCACGATCAGTTCCCTGACCGACGCTGCACGCAACTCCACGGCGATCGTTGACATCCTCTCGTATGCCGATGTCTACGAGATGCTGCAGGACGACGTGAACGGTCTCAAAGTCGGCGGTCCATCACGCATCGTAAAGATCGCAAAGGAGGTGCGATGCCGAAACCCAAACTCGCTCGTGCTCTTTGCTGGCGACACGATGTCGCCGTCGCTCTGGTCGTCGCAGTTCCATGGTATGCAGATGGTCGACGCGCACAATGCAATCGGCGTCGACTATGCGAGTCTCGGCAATCACGAGTTTGACTTTGGCATCGACGGCTTCCTGAACGTGTCAAACGCAACGACGTTCCCGTGGCTCAATGCGAACTGCTATGAGATCAGCACGAAAGCGCTACTGCGTGGCACGCAGCCAAACGCGATCAAGACGTTTGACGACCGCCACTTTGGAAAGATCAAGATCGGACTCTTTGGCGTCATGTACGACATGAAGGACTCGAGCAAAGGGCTGTACTGGAGCGACCCGATCGAAGCTGCCAAAGCGCAAGTCAATGCACTCAAGGCGCAGAACGTGAGTCTGATCATCGCGCTCACGCACCAACCGCTCGCAGACGACACCCGGTTCTCGAAAGAAGTCGCAGGCGTGACCGTCATGTACGGTGGTCACGACCACACGTCGATGCTGCAGACAAACTTTGGCACGCCGTTCTTGAAAGCCGAGTTTGACTTTCGTTCGATCTGGACCTCGCGCATCGAGTTCTTTGCTGCGTCCGGGTCGCTTGCTGCGACGACGCGCATGGCGCAC
>JAADWX010000603.1:0-18089 GCA_023336405.1 Globisporangium echinulatum | reverse complement strand
CCCAGTGGCGTCATGCAAAATGCACCCTTTCACGTAGTCCAACTCGACGCTTTCAGCCTGTAGAAATCGCCCAAACGCCTTCACAGCCGTAGATCGGGCTCGTTGTGAGTTGCCCGGCACTAGCTCGTCCAATCCCATTGCTCGATGGACATTGAGCAAATATGCGAATGATATGCGAATGACTTGCTTTCTGCGTTTGCATACACATATTTTTTGTGTGCCCTCCGTCTTGTAGCGCCTAAATCGATGGACGGTGTTACTTCCCTACCCCTATTATTTTTTATTGGCAAAAAATCTGTCGTTTTTAGAAGGTCCTGCATAGTGATTGGTCATTAAAAGCCATACCATTTCATATTGGCTATAATTGTTATTACACAAACCAAGTACGGTCGGAGAATCAATGATATTCATCCATACTTTTTTCGGCATATTTAAAAGCGTATTTTTGTGCCGTGCGGATAAATGAAGTCGTTATGTAAAAGGATGATGGATGAGGTGTCCTGGAGCCTTAGTGTCGTCGAAGTGTTGGTAAGGTTTTATAGAGATAGGTGCGTACAGCAAGTCGAACCTCCTAGCTCAGACGAGTCGAGTCGAGCCAGCAAGCACGGACTACTTCTTGCCACCAACTTTCTTCTTGTCGATCGAGCAGAGCACTTTGAACGAGCAGCTGAGGTGCTTGTCGACGACGAGGATCGCGCCGGCGTTGTCAAACTCGTTGCAGTAGTTCGGTGCTGAAAAGATCGTCACGAGTTTGCGTGCGGCAAAGAACTCGTAGCCGTCGGACACGACTTGGTGTGCGCGGCAGACGAGGTCGAGGTCGTGCGTCACGAGGAACTGTTCGACAATGTCGGCGCCAAAGATGTACGACACGCCACGGTCGCTCTCGGTCCAGCCCTGACTGTCTGGGTCCGGGTCGGACCAGAGCAAGTCGCACAGCAGGCCCTGCCGACGTACGAGTGAGTGAGTTGTCGCTCTGTAGAACGAGCGCTTATGCACACACGCTGTTGTTTTCTCTCTCTCTCATCCGTATTCCTCGTACCTCGTCGGGGACGTCGGTGGGTCGGCGAATGTTGCGGATCTGGTCGAGCGTGTACAGGTCCGGCGACAGACCACCATGCGTACAAAAGATCTGCATTCGCAAGCGCGAATAGCGACACAGTTGGAGCAGCAAGCCAATAGGAGTCAGAGAAAGCACCGACGACCTGGTGCGATCAGCCACTAGCACTGCACACACACCTTCTCGGCGACGACTGCTGCGACGGGCATGCAGTTGAAGCAGTCGCCAAACGTGCGCCAGAGCTTGACCGAGTACCGGCGCTTGCATTCGTCGTAGAAGCCTGTATGTAGACTCCGTCAAGCTGCGTCCACCCAATCCTAAATCAAGTCGACCAACAGTCAAATAGGTAGACGCACCATAGATGCGATTGATCGACGCGCACTCATGGTTCCCGCGGAGCAAGTAGAGCCGCGTGGGGTACTTGATCTTGTACGCAAAGAGAAGACAGATCGTCTCGATGCTCTGCATTGCACGATCGACGTAGTCGCCGAGGAAGAGGTAGCTCTTTTCGTCCGGGAAGCCGCCCATCTCAAAGAGCCGCAGCAGGTCCGAGTACTGGCCGTGCGTGTCGCCGCAGATGTTGATCGGCGCTGGGATCTCGAGCAGCGGCGGCTGTTCGAGGAAGATCTAGTGGCAGCAGCATCAGCAGCATTGACGGTAGTGATGATCGTAAGCCGAGTTAGACTCCGGTATCGCTATTGCTCGGCTCAGAAGACGTGCCCACATCCGATGCGGTCCGACACTCGAACGAAAGCGACAGGCGATGCGCGTCACGAGCGGACGAGAGCACGCACCGTACGGATCTTGCGACACAGCAGCATGACCTCGTCGGTCGTGATGTCTGTGACCTCGGTCTGCGTCGGCTTGTCCTGCACATTCAGGAGTTTCTTGATGATGCCGTCGACGACAACGAGACTCGAGTCGGCCATACTATCTGTCGGATGCAATGCACTGTTCGTCTCTGTGTGATGTGATGTGCAACGTCGAGCAGCGTATATCACCGACAGCTCGAGCCTGTGTATGTGTGCGCGTACACTTGCGGAGGCTACAGATTGATGCGCGTTGACGCAAGGAGAGAGTGCTACCACAGCTACGAGTCGATGCAGACGCAGCAGCTGCATGCCCACTGAATAGCGATAGCGTGCCAAAGATAGGTCGTAGCAGTGAGCGGTTACTCGCCCGTGTATACAAGATGGCTCGAACAAGTGGAGCATTCATCAGTCAATTAGAAAGGGACAATAGAACGTTGGCAAGCGATCGATTGCTTGACCTCGAGCTCTCAAGCTCGCATTGCGCTGCTCGACGCACGATGCACGCAAGAACACCAAGGAGGTTTGATTGAGTGGCGAGGCGCGTCATGTGTGTCAGTCGCAACAGTTGCGGCGGTCTGACTTTTCGTTTGCATTTTTCTTTTCGCACGCGGTTGCTAATGCTGACAGAGTGCCAGTCACATCCCCAAGTCGTTCGAAAACCGCAAGCTGGAAATTTGTATGCGGCGCGTCACCACTTCCTCTAACGGATGTGGGTGGATGTGAGGTGACAAAATAGCGTCTTTTGGTACGATCACGAATATACACACGAGAAAACAGCATTGTTTGCTGATCATTTGATACAATAGCTAGGTAAGCAACATGCGCGTCAATTGATGTTTCATGCTGCAGTGCGCGCACATTCACAAAACACGGTTACTATCTCGAATCGACGCGGTAGCTGTCACGCATAGTACCGCACACACCCAAATACAGGCGAAAACGGATCCTGGTTTTTCTCGCTTGTTGGGCTCTTGAGCTCTTGGCACTTGCAACTGGGCTGTCATTTGTGGAAGTGACGCATCACAGAGAAGCCGACTCCGCAACTACTACCAGCAGCTCAGTAGCTCATCGCGCATTGCTCCAGCTAAGCGACTAGCACTCGCCAGCACGTACCACCGGCAGCTATTGCAAGAAGCGACGCGCGCGTCATTGTCGTGTCTACACTACCCACTCGCTCGCTGCGATGAAGTTCCACGTCGATGTGCTCAATGACGTCTGGATGCAGTTCCTCGTCATTTGCTTGCTCATTGCGCTCTCGGTCGACTCGCTCAAGTACGTTTGTATGTGTGTTTCTGTCTATTGCTGCTGTCCATGTGCTTGTGGGGGGAAGACGCTCTCTTTCTGGCACGAATGGGAGCAGGTTGCCTCTCCTCCTGTCATCCACGATGGACCTCCTCCCTCTATGTATGGATCCATGCAAGCGCGTGCACTAACATGCGTGTTTTGCTGCTTGTACCTATCGATGCTCTGCTCTTATACCAGTCCGATCAAAGCGATCAGCGGCTTCCTCGGCGTGCCGTCGTACTACTGGGGCGGCCTCGGTGTCGCACTGCTGCTGCTCCAGATCTGGATGAACCTCGCCGACGTGATCTACCGCAGCGCCCGTGTCTTCCTCCACAGCATCCTCAGTATCTCATTCAAGAGCATCGACATCGTCGGGCTCGACAACATCCCACGCGAAGGGCCAATCATCTTCACGGGGAACCACGCAAACCAGTTTGTCGACGGTCTCGTTGTCATGATGACGAGTCCCCGCAAGGTGCGTCCGTGTATGCCGATGCGTGTGATGTGTGTGTATATGGGCATGGATCGCACGATCGGATGTACGAGCACAAGTGTGTGTGCTCTTATATGTCGATATCACTATGCACGTGTCGGTCGATTGACTGCACTTGGATATAAGAGCCTATGTGTGTGCTCTTATATCCATCGGTAACCATTTTACATTTTAACTGATTTGCTGACTTGTTTCGCTATATGTCGGACCCGACCCGACATTTGTCGCCCCTCGTACGCACTGCAGGTCGGCTTCCTCATTGCCGAGAAGTCGTGGCACCGACCGGTGATTGGCGACTTTGCCAAGATCATGGGCTGCATCCCGGTCGTGCGACCGCAGGACTCGGTCCTCAAAGGCGTCGGGACCGTCAAGCTCGCTGATGCAGCTGACGCTGCACTCGACCAAGTTAATGCCACCACAGCCGCCCCATCGTCGCCGACTGGCAGCAGCAGCAGCGCGTCAGTCGTAAAGAAGAAGGCGCAGTATACGCTCTTGGGCCACGGGACGAGCTTCACGGCGCAAGTCACGCCCGGCGACCAAGTGCGTTTCCAAGGCAAGAGCGTGAAAGACAGCGGCGCGCCCGTCAAGATCGTATCTGTTATAAGCGACACGGAACTCGTGCTCGATGCACCGTTTGCCAATGCTCTGAACGTCGCAGTTCGCGAGTTCAGCAGCTTTGGGATCCTCAAGAAAGTCGACCAGTCGGTCACATTTGCCAAGGTCTACACGCACCTCAAGCGCGGGCACTCGATCGGGATCTTTCCCGAAGGCGGCTCGCACGACCGCACGGACTTGCTGCCGCTGAAAGCCGGCGTTGCGATCATGGCGCTCGGCGTCAAAGACACGTACAACATCAACGCGCACGTCGTGCCTGTTGGCTTGACGTACTTTCGGGGCCACCGGTTCAGGGGGCGCGTGACCGTCGAGTTTGGGACGCCGATCAGCGTTGATGAAGCGCTCATGAAGGAGTACGCAGTCGACAAGCGCGCAGCGTGTAACACGCTACTGCACCGCGTCGAAGACGGCATGCGGTCGGTCATTGTGACTGCACCAAACTACAACGTCATGCAGCTCGTGTTTGCTGCGCGCCGACTGTTTCAACGCTCGGGCGTCCGGCTCTCGGCGCGCGAGACGTTGGATCTGAACCGGCGCTTCGCCGAGGGCTACAAGATTCTGAGTTCCGTACCGGAAGCCTCGGCGGACCTCGCAGCGCTCGAAGCAAAACTCGACGCGTACAACCGGACGCTCAAGACCATGGGCTTGAAAGACCACCAAGTGCCGTTCATTTCGTGGTGGACGATCCATGATGTCATTGGGTCGGCGCTCTATGGCTTCCTCATCTTTGCGCTCGCGTCGATTCCGTCGTTTGTCTTGAATGCGCCCGTTGGGTTCTTGGCGCGGTACGTCGCCCATGGCGAGCAGAAGAAAGCGCTCGAGGGCTCGACCGTCAAAGTCGCAGCGCGCGACGTGTTGTTGAGCAAGAAGATCATGTTCTCGATGGTTGCCGTGCCGCTGCTTTGGCTCGCGTACTTGATTGCAGCAGTCGTCCTAACCGACTGGTACTGGTCGTCGATCTTTCTGCTGCTGCTGTCGTTCCCGCTCTTTTCATTCTTTGGCGTCCGGTCGGTCGAAGCTGGGATCATTGAGCTCAAGACGATCCGTCCGCTGTTTTACCGGTTGCTGCCGTCGCACAAGAAGCTCCAGGACGAGCTGCCAAAGCGCCGGATGGCGCTCCAGCGCGACGTTCGGGCGTTTGTGAAACAGTACAGTGCGTTCCTTGGACCGCTTGCCGAGCCAGTGAAGCTCGACTGGCACGAGTACATGCACTCGGTCGCGGTCAAAGAGGCTGAAGCCGCACTGGCTCTTAAAGCCAAGGCGCTCGAGGCGAGTGCCGAGTCAGCAGCGAAAGAGTCGGACGGAGACGTTGTTGTAGCGCCTACAGTGACAGTCCGCGCACCACCGACGACGATCACGAAGGACCACGACTTGAGCATCTTGAGAAAGTCGGACAAGTCGGTTGCGGATCTTGCCGGTATGGAGCGCTCGATGTCGTGTCCGCCGGGGTTCCAAGAAGTGCTCGAGAAGCAGCGCGAGCTCGAGCTTGAGCGGCAGCGAGTCGAGACGTTGGTGACAACGACAACGACCGAGTTGCACGCGTCGTGAAGAGGGCAACGAGCGTTGGAGGCTCGGGTCGGTTTGTTGATAGGTGGTTGTGTTGATCAGTCGTGATCAGTCGACGTTTGTCCGACTAGGCCGCTCACACACGCACGAGCAGCGGCTATGTTGAACGAGAACATTGTACTTCAGGTTCCTCATTTTTCTGTGGCGCTGCATCTCGCTCACTCGAAATCTGCAATTGTGTTGTCAAATGTTGTTCATTTGCTGAGAAACAAATGCTTTTATTGATAGTAAAAAAACAAATGTTAGACCGCTTTGTTGCAAATAATTGAATAATAAATCGTTTTCTGCTATTATATATTTTCAAGCATCTAAATGTTTTTCGCTCTTCATTAAACAATACTATACTGTAACGCTGAAAAAACACAAGCTGAGCAGTCCCGCTCCACCGGCAATTGATGTTGTTGGTTTGGTATACAACCTGTCGATCGTTGTCCGCTAGGCGGACACAGTGGCGACATTGCTTGCTGCGCGGGAGACGTTGATTTTGCATCGCCCGCTTCAGTACGGAGCCAGTCGCATCACTTTTCTGACGTAAAGTACCATCATATTCATGTAGCATTTTCTGTAACTGCAGTCGTAAGTAACAAATCAAAGTTTCGTGCTATTTTTAAGATGGAGGGAATGTATATTTGAACAGTATCGATGTAAGATTAGTTTCTGTAAACTAGTTTTTGCTGTGCACATGAATCATTGACATACTGATAGACATTCATTTATTGACCCATAGTCGCGCCAACCAGCTTGCACCAAATCAGGTCCTACGATCTCTCTCACTCTTTCTCTCTCTCACACTATCTATCACTCGTCTTCCGACACGACTCAGTTGTGCAATGCACTAAGTTTCGTGCCGGACGTGCTGCGATGGAAGATCGAACCGCGCCGGAGCGCAGCAAGTGCGTCGTCCCTGTCCTTGTCACTCAGCTGGTGCAATAGCTCGAGGATACCGGCGACTGCGGCCTTGGGGTCCGTCAAGCCAAGCTGCACGACCTGACTCGCCGTGTGGTCGCGTCCGAGCGATGCAACGCGCGCTTGAATCGCGTCCTTGTCGCTCGCGAGCCAGAGCAGGACGTCCTTATCGCTGCGCTGCCAGAGCTCGTCGACCGAGACATTGAGCTGCCGAGGGACGCGGCCGCCAATCACAGCGTCCGTGAACCACGTCTTGAGGTGGCCTTCCGCCGCTTGGAACGTCATGGTCGTGGCTGTACGTGCGACGAGTTCCCGACGGAGTTGGAACTCAGCGAGCTGCCGCTTGAGGCGCCAGTAAAAGAACGTCCGGGCGTTGCGCCAGTCGACAATGTCGCGGATGCAGTGCTTCGCTTTCATGCGCCCCGGGGTGTCGTGCAAATCGGCAAACTCGGTTGCGATCTGGACGTAGATCGGCAGCAACGCGTCTTCACGCGCAGTGATCGCACGCTTGATAGCGGCTGCTGCTTCACTCTCAGCCGAAGTCTTCAGCTCCGTGTCGAGTCGCTGGAGCGTCGCGTCCAAGCGGTGCATCGCTTCGAGCAATTGCTTCTTCCGGTACTTGATCTCAATCAGCCCTGCTGGCTCCAAGACACCGCCGCGGCCGGCCGGGTCAGCGTACATCTCCATGATCCCAGCGTTGATCGTCGGGTCAACGACTGCCCACGCGCCGCCGCGGAGCTCCGCGAACGGCGGGATGTACACAAACACGGGCTGCTCGTATCGTACAAGCCCATCGACGATCGCAGCGCCAAACTTGAGCACTTCGTCAAACATGTCGCGCTGGCCGCCTGAGAAGCCGCGCCAGTTCGCAAAGATGAAGAGCGGGAGGTCCTCGCCGCAAAAGTCCTTGATCGCCGTCGCGGTCTTGTGCGCCGAGTCGGGGAACCATACCTGCCCGGCCTGCGCGATCAAGTTCTCCTGCGTACTCGGCGCTGCTGGATCAGCCGGCACGACTTTCGCCGACGTCCGGACTTCAGTCACAACGACGCCGAACGGAATGCCGCCGAGTCGCGCGCGGCCGACGACGACGCTCTTCGCCCAGCCGTCGAGAGTCTCGCGGAACGAGCCGCGGTCAGCAAAGCCCGCGAGCCACTTGCCGGTCGCTTCATCGATCTTGCCAGTCAGCAATAGTCGCGGGTCGTACTGCGTGCTCTTGTCAGCCGGCCGAAACTCGATCGGGCGCTCAATCACGTCGTAGCCAACAACGTCGCGGACGGGTACCGGACCGTGCCGCACACTCGGGACAAAGCTGAGCCACTCGAGGATCGACGAAATGCCAGCGAGGTGGTTCTTCGCCGTCACGTGCGTCACGCCGTTCGTGTGCATGACTTTGACGCCGCCGAGTTGGTCGTTCGACGTGTACACGCCCTTGCCCATGAGCTTGTTCAGCGCCTGGTAGCCCGTGAGGATGATCGGCGCGTGCGTCGCGTTCTGGACCGTGCGGTGGCCAAGCCGCACCAAGTACGCGCCAATGCCGACGCTTCGGCCGCACGCGTACGTGAGCGTAAAGATGTCCTGGTACGCCCGTGCAGTCTCACCGGCGATTGTACCGCTGCCCCGAAGGTTCTCGACACCAAGGTCAGCTTCGCGGCCGACAATGTCGGTCAAGACATACCGCTCTTCGCCGTTCGGCATGGTCCGGAGCGTTGCGTGGACCGAGCCTTCAGCTGCGAGCTCGTGGTAGTCGGCTGGTGTCAAGTAGAGGTACTCAAAGCCCTTCGTTGGGTCATTCGCGTCCTTCCAGCTCACCATGTACTTGGCCTTGATCGACTCGGCCATGCCGATGCGCGCACCAGCGTTCGCAGAGAAGAAGAACCGCGGCACGCCACGCGCGCGCGCAAACTGCGACGCGAGCTCAAAGAGCCGGTCCTCGCGCGTACCGAACGACCCGGCTTTGAACGTAATGTCATTTGCAATAATCACGACGTCACGCCCAGTCGGGTACTCGGGCGTGTACAGCGTGAGGAGCCACGCGACCATGCCAATGTCGTTCAGCCCGCGCGGCCGCGTCGTGAGCTCGAGCGCGCTGTCGGTTGCGTCGAGTACCAATTCGCGGGTCTCGAGCAAGACGTTAGGGATCGCCAAGTTCGTACTAGAGCTACCCGAGCGTTCGTGGACGTACTTGCGCCACGACCGCAGCAGACTAAACTCGATGAGTTCGAGAAAGTCATAGACATACACTGTGTTCGACATCGCCTTTGCCATCTCGCGCTTGCGGTCGAAGGGGAAGAGCACGGGGTACGGCGTCGTGATCGGCGTGCCGTCCCACTCACCGTGGCTCTCGTCGCCGATCGACGTAAAGATCGGCTCGTCGAGCCCCGAAGTCTCGACGTACGCTTCGACGCGCACGACGTAGCCCGTTGGGTTGGAGGCGACCAATCGAACTGGAATCGAGTTGGCTTCGGTCGTAAAGCGCGCTTGGATCTTGAGTTCGACTTGCGCAACGCGGAGCTGCGCGAGCCGGTCACTGTACCGCGACGCGAGGATCCGAATCACGCCTTCGAGGTACTGCGGATCAACGGTCGCTTCCGGCAAGATGTTGAGGAACACGTGGTTGTTCTTCGTCACGAGGCCTGTCGAGACGACTGCTGATGTCCCCATCGCAAGCTCCAAGGCGTTCAGCGCTTCGACCAACGTCCGCTCGGGACCCGGGTAGACGTCGTACTGCGATCGGTTGACTGCGCCATCGTCGGCGCGGTCAATCTGGCGGACAACCGCACGAACAAACAGGCGCTGGAAGCGGTCGCTGACCAAATGCGCATCGGCCGACCGCGTCTTGGCCAAGTACAGATGCACGTTCTTGTTGTTCGACGTGAGCGGCACGACGCTGTAGTTGCGGAGACGCCGGAGCTCGAGCTTGTACGCGAGCGGCGCCTCGATGTGCCGCACGATCTGGTCTTCGCTGTAGTTGAGACGGTGCGGGAACGTGTAGATGCCGGGGTACAAGAACATGTCGGCCGGGTGGGCGGCAAGCGCCGGCGCTGCTGCTGCGACCGCGTGCGCGGCCGCTGACGTCTGTTGCGGTCGGACCGCAAACGTCACGCGCCGAATGTTGTGGCTCAAGAGCTGCTGCGAGACCGACTGGAGGAACGTCTCAGCGGCTCGGAGCAATGCAGCTTCCTCAGACTTTTCATCGATCAAGATGATGTGCAAGACGTTCACAACCGGCTCTTTGCGTGATGCTGACAACGACTTCTTGGCGGCTGGGAACAGCGCAACGACGTCCGCAAATGCGGATTTAACGGCCGACAGGTTTGCGAACTTAACGATCGCACCGTGCCGCTGGTGCGTCGACGAGATCTTTTCGTACTCGAGCGAAAAGCTACCACGCGATGACGACGCGTCATCGTCACTGGGCTTGTCACTCGACTTGTCAACAGCACTAATAGCGCTCAGGTCCGTGACGCTCGTGGAGCGCGCAACGAGTCCAGCGAGGTCGTCGTAGCTCTCGGCGACCGGCATGCCGACCGCCAGTGCGTCGTAGATCGGCGATTTGAACTGAAACGTCTTGGCAAAGATCGCGCCGCTGTCGTGCGTCGTCATCGTCTCGATCACGTACGACCGGTACACGCGGCGAATGTAGAGCTCGAGCGCACACTCGCGGACCGCGAGCTCCGCGTGGTCGAGCAGCGAGATCAGCAGATCAAACAGCGGCTGCGACTGGTCGAGCAAGTTTGCAAACTTGGCCGAGAGCTCGCTCGGCTGGCCGTCGGCAATGATCTCGCGCACGACGGCTTCGACTTGCGAGAGCCGATCGCGGTGCGACGGCATCTTGTTGTCCATGAGCAGCTGCCGCGCCTCGAGCGCAACGAGCGAGTACTGATTCTCCTTGAGGTTCGCAAGCCGTTCAAGTAGCGGCGTGAACGTCGACGACTGGAGTGTCTGCCGCGGCGCGCCGCGCGCGAGGTGCCCGAGCAGCTGAAGTAACACGCGGTTCTTCGTCTCGAGCGCCAGGTGCGACCGCGCGACGTTGAAGACAGTCGCGAGGTTGCCAGCGTGCTGCTGCCGCAGTGCGAGCACAACGTCTTCGACGTTGTGGGTACGCGCGTACGCGCTTTCAACGACAAAGTACTGATTTAAGAGTGTCGACAACGCAGTTTCCAATGCCGACGCAATGCCGCGTGCGTACTTCACTGCGATGTCCCGCAATGGCGCAACGGCTGCGTCAAAGTCCGCACGGTTGCGCTCGGTCGCAAGCGTCTGCTTGTGCGCATCGAGCAGCTCGAGGATGTCGGTGGCGTTGAACTCGGTCGTCGATGACGTACTCGATGCGCTGTGGTTGGCTCGGAAGCGCTCGAGCTTGTCGCTAATCTGTGCAAACACGTCGAGCGGGATGCGGCCCGCGAGCGGCGACATCGCGTCCTTGAGCTCTTCGACCGGCAGCAATGGATCAGTCAGTGCGTCAAAGAGCTCGGTCACAGCGTTGGTCACAAGGTCGTCAGGTACAAAGTAGCCGTCCAACACCGTCGTCAGTACATTGAGCGACCGCTTGAGCTTGTGCAGCGCGGTCTCGGAGCTCGTCGCGCTCGAGCCGGCTCGTGCGCGGTCGAATACCGGCAGCTTGCCTCTGTACTCTTCCGACGTCTTGACGCACGTTGGGTCGTCGAGCTCCATCGTAGCGATGAGGTCACCCGGTGCGAGCACCGCGCCTTCGGTCTTGCGGAGTCGGATGACACCGGCCTCGGGTGTCAACAGCGGCATGTACATCTTCATGACCTCGATCTCGGCAAACGGCATGCCTTTGCGAAGACGCGCGCCGTCGTCGACGAGGTACCGCGCGAGCTTGCCTGCGGTATTCGTAACGAGCCGCGTCGGGTCGTACTCGTTTGTGAACACGCACGTCTTGCCATCGACAACGAGCCGCAAGCCCTGCGCCTCTTTTGTTGCATACGCAACGTGCGACTTGCCGTGAAGTAGCACGAGGAAGCCGCCGTCCGACAACGTGCGGATTTCAACCTGGGCGTACGAGCCATTGAGGAACAGCGTAAAGTGGATTGGACCGCTGCGACACGCGCGAATGTTGTACTTGATGCCTTCGTAAATGAGCTCGAGCGGCTCGATTTGCGCGAGCAGCTCGTTTGTCGGCAATTGGCCGCGTTCGAGCTGGCTCACGTACTCGACGAGCCGCTTGTTTGACGTCTCGTACGCGGAGCAAACAGCACCGACGAGCACGACCATGAGCGGGTCCGGCCGGCCGTGGAGCCGCACTTCGGTGTGGCGCGAGATGCGCTCGTCGAGCCACGCCGTGTGGATGCGGTTGAACTTGAAATCGTCCGACTCCATCATCTTGACAATGTACTCAACTGTCGTGTGGATGTCGCCGCGGATCGAGAGCTCCTTGAGCGCGAGGATCATGTTCTTCCGCGCGCGGTCGCGCGACGTGCTCCATGAAAAGAGGTGGCCGATCTGCGAGTCGGCAAACTCGTGCACTTGGCCGGACGAGTCCACCGAGAAGTAGCCCCAGACGTCTGGCGTCGACCGAAAGTTGAGCTCTTTGATCGAGCCGCTCGTCGGCTGGAAGCCTGCGTTCGGGTCCTCGGCCGTGATACGCGCAGCAATGACATGGCCGTTCGGTGGCCGCTGCTGCTCGTTTTCAAAGTCAATTGGCTCGGTGCCAAACGCGTCGTCGCGCATGTACAGCCGTCGGACGTCGGGGATGCAGTGAAGCGGAATGCCCATCGCGACCTGGAGCTGCGCGGCCGGGAGGTTTACGTTCGTGATCATCTCGGTGACCGGATGCTCGACCTGCAGGCGCGGGTTGAGCTCCAAGAAGAAGAACGCATTCCCAGCGTCTTCCGGCAGTTCGCTAAAGAGGTACTCGACCGTCCCGGCGTTCACGTACTCGACCTCTTGGGCCAAGCGCGTCGCTGCGCGCATCATCTGTGCCCAGACGACCGGTGATGGTGCGAGCACTGGACCTTCCTCGACGATCTTCTGATGGCGGCGCTGGACCGAACAGTCGCGCCCACTGAGCGCAATCGCATTGCCGTACTCGTCAGCGAGCAGCTGGACTTCGAGGTGCCGCGACTTGCTTGCGAGCTTCATGACAAAGATCGGCGACCCGGGGATCTCGCCCCGTACGGCGTCCCACGCGCCTAGGACCTGCGACTCGTCCGTGACTTTGCGAATGCCTTTGCCGCCGCCGCCTTCGCTAGCTTTGATCATTGCGGGGAAGCCAATGCGGCGACACTCGGCGAGGCAGTGCGCGCCGTCGCGGAGCATCGCAGCGTTGTACACGTCCGTTGGAATGCCGTCGGTCTGGCGGTAGTCAACGGCGAGGCCGTCACCGTTCCACGCGATCGTCGGCACGCGCGCGCTCTGCGCAATGATCGTCGACCCGATCTTGTCACCAAGTGCTTGCATCGGCTTGGCCGGCGGTCCAATGAACACGATCTGTCGAGCCGTGCGCGCCAGCGAGCTCGGGAGTGCAGGGTTCTCGCTCGCGTGGCCCCAACCGGCCCACACCGCGTCGACGTTGTAGCGCTCAGCAATGTCGACAATGAGCGCCACGTTCGCGTAGTTGTTGTTGTTTGCACCGCCTGGCACTTCGACGACGTGCTCGGCCATGCGAATGTACTCGGCGTTCGCCCGTAGATCCTCAGGCGTTGCCATCACGACGAACGCGATCTTGTGCTCGTCCGCAAACATCTCGTAGCACCACATGCGGATGCTCCGGATCGCTTTGAGCGCCGCCATGCCGTTGTTTGCAATGAGCACCGACGTGATCGCGCGCTTGCCGTGCGTCTCTTTCACGTACTCGTCGACGCTCGCAAACGTCCGGTGCGGGTGGCTCTCGCCGCGGTCGCGCTGCACGACCGGTGGCATCGCAGTCGGTCCAGTCGTGTTGGAGCTGCTGCTGGAGCTGGTGGTCGTGGTGATCGTCGGCGTCGGTTCGGCGCTGCCCATTGTGCTGCGACTGCTGCTGCTAATCGCACTTGCGTCGGTGGCAGTGGTTGTCGTTGTCGTGATGACTTCTTCAGTCGTGACAGTCGTCGTTGCGTCGAGTGCAGTCGCTGTCGTCGTTGTCGTCGTGCTTGTGCTTGTCGACGTGGCCGCGTCGGGTCCAGTTGGTGAATGCTCGGTCATCGTGATAGGTGGCTACGGCGCGCTTAGAGAGCTCGAGCGAGTGAGCGAGTGGGCGAGGTCGAGGGAGTCGACGAGCGATGCGAGGCGCAGGGGGAGGAGAGACTGCTTGGGCGGCGCGGCGCGTTCTTGCTTGTGGTCGCTTTGAGCTGCTGTCATCGCAGTATCCTGCTCGAGCGCTGCAGAGCGTTGTGCTGCACGCAAACCTCGTGTTTGGCATGCAAAACCTGTGATATGGCATTCCACCTTGCCGTAAACGCAAGGTTTAATGACGTTTCAGAGACTTGCTGATGCGAATCCAAAGACAAGTGACACAAGCGATGACGCAGCGCAGCGCTCTATTCAGGCAGCTGCGATGACGTCGCAACATGACGATTGGCCGCAGCGAGTGTCACAGTTGTTGCCATACGCTAAGCGAGTGAAGACCACAGCACGCAACGAGCGTCTGGCAATGACGCAGTTGAGCTGCAAGGGCTTCGAATGCTCGCGCGCCCCAAACGTCGAACAAGCGGTCTGTGTTGGCGCTTGATCCTTTGCGAACGCAAGGCACCAGCCGGTCGTCGCTCCCCATTTGCTGCGAACTGAAACGCAATAGAGCACTGCGAGTCGTTCGATTTAGGCGAGTGCTGCAAGCAATTGACTGGCCACCGATCCATTGCGATGAGCACAGAGGGTCGCGTGCGATGACACACGCACCACCGAGTGCGAGCGTCGGACCGACACGATTCGAGACGCGTCACAGCGGCATGCAAACTCCACACAGTGAAGTTGAGAGTCGCGAGGCAGGCGGCGAACGTCATAGAGAATACTACAAGCAGCGCTTGGACAGACCGAGACGCGCCATGGTGGTAGTAGAAGTCTGTGCGCTTTGGCAGGTTGCATGACCACCAACCTTGAGTAGCAACGTCGATTGTGCCTCTCGGCCAAGCAGGCAGCAGCAACAGCAGGCGGTGTGATGCGCGAATATGAGTGACGCCATACTGCTTTCAAGTCACGACCTCAACGACCATCGCTCTGCGATGACGCCGTTTCAAGCTGTCTGACACGCAGTTCGATTGAAAAGCGCTTCGATTAGAAGGCTCTAGCTTGCACATGTCCAGCTTCGATATTTCGACTTCTGCTCGATCAAATCGAGATCAGCTTCCACAATGGCGATGCAGCCAGCACGATGTAGTATGCGCAAGAGCACCAAGCAAGTCTGTTGCTACACCGCACGTACGACATTTTAGGCTACAGCAGCAGCATGTCGGTTCACCCCACATTGCTCGAACGCTTCAAATGCAACTAACAACACCGCAGCCCTTATCCTTATGTCGGGATCTACTGCGTGACAACATTCGCAGTGTCAACGCCATACACCAACGCACCACCTTGACGCGACACCGACACCAACACTGAGGCCACTCGCCTCTGCCAGCACTCCAAGCGATGTGCGTCTTCATCGTCGCTTTCACAAACTCGACATCTCGGTTAACGGACACGCGATAGAGGTTCGCGAATGGTCGTCTATTTCAAATTTATATATTGTATTAATATGCAATAATTCTAATTTTGATGAGTACTCATGTGTGGAATAAAATCATGGACGAGGCTACGATCCAGATATTTTTACACAGGTTTAATCATGTAGAACAAAATAGAACATCGTTTTACTTTACACCGCCGCTTTTGGTGAGAAATCTATTTTCCTGCCCGATTTTGTCTGATTAACATGGAAAACCATGGTTCAAATATATGCAAGAAATCTATTCTCCCGTTCCATTTTATCTCTTCCCACGCTAGTGAGAAAGTGTATATGGCAGTGGATTGGCACATGGCATAAGGGTCCTGATTTCCAATGACAAAAAGTGACACGTCCCACCTGAGCGTATTAGAGATATCAAAAGTAAAATTAAATATAGGTCAGGAAATTGATAAATAAATTACACTCAAAATGGACACGTTCTAAGTGTGCTAAAACATAGCTTTATCGATCATAAGAACGAAATGTTACATATAAATCAAGAAGTTAACTATTAATTTAGAATGTACAAAGGTGTGGCAGGTACAGTTGTTAAATTAGATATTATTGTGCAGACTGACATATGACTTCAATCCCACTATGAAAATCCTCGTTTTGTCTTTAAAAACAACAATACTTACCCGTTTCACGCTTAACAGGTCAAATGGAAAGGTGTGTCATTATACTTAGTGAATCGTTTCTGCTCACTCAAACACAATTGAGTACGCTGCACATCATGTGATCCCGTACGAACCTATGAACGCACTTTGGTTTGAAAGCGCGAACCCTCGCTGCTAAGCATTGTTTTTAATCGCATGCTGATCAACTCGCACATGGTTTTTAATGCTCAGTGGGGCCGCATCAGAAAAGTCGCAAGTGGAAAATGAGTTCGTCCATGATTGTGGGTCGAGACGATAAACGCCATTAAGCTGCCCGACTTTGTCTGAAAATTATGGAGAAACATGGTTCGCACGCAAGTGATCAGGAAGAAGTAATGACGGTGGCGCATGGGACAAGTGTACGTGTTGGAAATTATCAAACCAGGATGTTCGTCGAAGGTGTTCAGAAACAGCTACGATACTATATTGACGAACAAACACTAATTTACAATACATCACTGATATGGATAAAACCTACTGAGCAATTACACGTATGACTACATCCCACCTTGAAAAACCAGCATTTATCAGTAAAAACCTGCAGCAAAACCTTCATATTCATCACCCACCCACTGCCGTTTCAGACACCAACACTTAGCACTTTGCACCCTTAATAAGTCAAATGGAATGGTGTGTTGTGTTAAATAGTGAAGTGATTCTACAGACTCAAACTCACAAGTGTGCTTCATGCGTGTTGCTGCTTGTGCCTGCATCTACGAAGCAACATTTCAGTACGTCGATCGCACGCATCGCATGTACATAACGCTATGCACGCGGGTATCGACGTACGTTCGGTGTGTTGAGTGGATGGGCGCGGCAAGATGCAGCCGATAATACCGCTTCGCTCATTAATTCTTGTCGATTTGTATCGCCAACGCATGAATCACACACATACAGCGTCTGTTACATGCAAATACGCTCATGCACCACACGGCACACTGCACGCAGACGTATCTCGGATCGCTGTCCTGTAGCTTTTCATTGTGCGTACGCACAAACTGACACACAATAAGCGATCAGTACAGATGGACGCTGCACACCATGTGGCCCCGTACGAGTCAGTGAACATACTCAATATGAAAGCGCGAGCCCTCGTTCCTGAGCATTGTTTTCAATCGCTTGTTACACAACTCACATGTGGTATTTGGTTCTCAGTGGGACTACGTCAGAAAAGTCGCAACGGCAAGTGGGAGATGCGGTTGTCGATGCTTGTGGGTCGAGACGATAATGAACAACGCTCTTAACTCCATTGTTCAACTTAAACAAGTTCTGCAGCACGTCGTGAACTACCGACAGCACGATATCCATTCGAGCGTAGGATGCGCAATCAGAGAAAAAGAAGTATGATGAACGTCGTGACGATGGATCATTTGCTTACTTAACTTACATTACCGCCTGTCGGTTGCACTGGAACGTGCTCGTTGCCAACAGGGTTAGAACATGTGTTGGCATCGCATCGATTTTATTTGCGCACATACAAAAACTGGCGCCAAATGAAGTATTCGATCGAGCTCACTTGTCTCATAACAGAGCATTTGCGCCGTGCGACTGCAAGCATTCTTCTCACGAGCAAGCAGATTTGGCTCAGCGAGCAGAGTGATTCACGGCTTCATGAAATTTTGGCGTTTTTTTACATTGAAAAAGGCAGCCACTGCGCTGTCATCACGGTCCTGTAGAATATGATTTGTGATAAGAAATATGTGCGTAATGAGCGCATAAAACTTGACTATACGCAACCTTACTGATCCGCTGTATTGATGAACGAATACGGCTTCAAGTCACCGCGCGCGCAACACTCAAGTGTGGTTGGAAGCCAACAATGTGACGACAATGACGTGGCCAGCCATGTCTCCCGATCTCAACTCAATTGAGCATCTCTGGGCATCCTCACGCGAAGTGTGTACGCGAACGGACGTCAGTACGGGTCGAAAGAAGCGCTTAAGGCTGCAATACTCGAGGCATGGACGAACATGGGTCACCAGGTGCTTCAAAATTTGCTGCACTCAATGCCAAACAGGTGTGCCGAGGTGACAAAACGTCGAGGTGCATATAT
>JAADWX010000602.1:0-18147 GCA_023336405.1 Globisporangium echinulatum | reverse complement strand
GCACTCGAAGGCTTGCTGCTTCAGGACACTGCGGCGAGCGGGCGAGCAATAGCGATAGAAGGAAGTAGTAATGAACGATGGAGTGGTCCGTAGTAGTCTCTTTGTGTGTGGCATGACTTGGAGTTCATAATGTTGTGAGGCTAGCAAGCATGCAAACGTCGCTGTGTGTGACGCCGCTCAGTCATACGTAGTTCGTCGTCACGGTCATCACAAGAAGACCTGATAACACAAAAGTCGGATCTGTCCGACCTGTTCGGCCGACAACGCAAGTCCTGACGTGACGACTTTACATTCACACTCGCACTTCCTACTGCAGCACACTCACACAACTGCTGCCTTGTCAGTCGACTCTTTACTGCCTCCTTGCGTGCGCTCGTCGAGCACAGCGCTCTCGACCATCGCACTCAGTTCGACAACGACGTCTTCGTCGTCCTTCACGACGACTGACGTCAGTTGCCCTGCGACCGCGTGCATGCGGTCGAGGCAGCTGCTACTACTCAGCGGCTTGGTCTCGTAGTGTGTGCACGAGCGCTGCACAGTCCCGACAAGCGGCAGTGCTGTCGATACGCCGTCATCGCTACTTGATACGCTGGCACCGTGGGCTGCAAGCGGTGAGAGGACCATCCAGCCGGTCTCTTCGACGCACAGCTCGGCCCTGTACTGCTCGCTCCGCTTCACGCCGCGCCAGATCCAGACCTCGTGGCTCGCGGCGTGGTATCGCCGCATTGCAAATAGGTACGTGAGGACTGCGCGGCCGCCGTCGTAGCGACGTTCAACACGCTGTTTGACAGCAAACGTATCGCTGTCACTGTCGTCGGTACTGTCGTTGTCGTCCACGTCGAGACTACCAAACTGTTGTGCCAATGGAAACGCGATCGTCTCGGTACGTGCGAGCTGGAAGCGCTTCATGCAGTGCCACGCAACCGCTCGCTGCGTCGCAAAGTCGAACGGATAGACGTCAATGTGGACGCCTTCGACAAACGACTGCGACGTGCCGTTGTTACGCGCAAATGGCAGCGGCTTGACTGTCGCGATCGCCACGGGCGCCGACGACGCGTCACTCACGCCTGCGTCGCGAAACACGGCGTGTGTGCGTACGAACGCACCATCGAGGTCGGCGAGTAGCGACTGCAGGACCGACACGTCGTGCGGCGAGAAGCTCAGATGCGAGACAGCCAACGCACTACTGCAGCTCACCGGAGCTATAGAGTTCGCCATCGACCGCTTCCACTTGTACAGCATCTCGACGGCGAGCATGTCTTGGGCTGCGACGCGCGCTTTGAGCCGCCGCAGCTCGGCTTCGGCGCGTTCGCGCTGCCAACGCTGACGCATCGCAACGCCTTCCCACGCGCGGTGCGACACGAGCGCGCGCTGCGCGTGGCGTTTTCTATGTAGTTCGTTTTCGAGTCGCTCGACGAGTGCGCGCAGCTCGCGCAACTCGCTCTGCATGCGCTCGCGCGACAAGTTGCGCCTTGCTGGCGGTCGTGTGACTGGTGTTGTGCTAGTAGCAGGTGGATCGGGCCTCGAGCTGCGTCCGCTACTGGCGCTACTAAGCGGCGACGACGGACTCGAAGGCTCACTGGCATTGCTGCTGCTGTCGGTCGAGCTAGGCGGTGTCGTTGAACACTGTTGCTTGAGCTCGTGGCCGACCGAAAGCTGCGAGTGAACGGATGTAGGCAGCAGCGGCGGTTCTGGCTCTGGGAGCGGGTGCAGCGTGTCCAGCAGCGATTCAGTCTCCTCGAGCAGCAGCTCCTCGTCAATGTCTGCGTCGTGCGCGCTGCTGGGTGGCAACGCCATCGCTTGCTTGCTACGACTGCGACTTGAGTGGAAGCTCAAGTGAGAGTCACATCAGGAAGACCAGAAAAGTGACTCAAATCGTCTGCGTATAATACAAGAAGCAAAAATCGCACTTCTGCGCTTCACTTGATTCCACTATGCTCGATACTGAACTTCAACGTACACTCCAACAAACCTAATCCAGGTACTCGACGTGAACGACGCGTGACAGAGGCATCACGTTACACGCTCACGCGCTCTCTGGAGCACGAGGCCTTCGATCCGTGCCGAGAGCTCTGCGACCTCGTCGCTGCTCGACTCGAGCAGGTCGGTAAGCAACTGCTTGTCAGGCTCAACGCCATCGTCTGCACTCGCGTCGCGCCGCAGCTCGAACCGAACGCACTCGCGCAGCACTGTGCCGACGACAGACGGCGGCACATCGCCAGCCGCCACGCTAGATGTCGCGAGCCACCCTGTCTCATCGACAGTCGAGCTCGAAGCGGACTGCTCGCCGCGTAACACGGCGCGCCAGACCCAGAGCTCCTTCTGTGTAGCACTGTATCGCCGCATCGCAAGGCAGCACGTCATAATCACGCGCTTGCCGTTGCGCACGAGCGGAAAGCGCTGTCGAACCGCAAGTGTGTTGCTGTCAAAGGCAGCGCAGTCGCCATTGCGAGTGTATTGTATGCTGCTGCTATTGCCTGTGCAGTGGAACGCCGTCGTAAGTGTCCATGCGACTTGACGGTAGAGCTCATAGTCGAGCGGCACGAGCTTGCAAGCTGCGACTTCTGTGAACGTCTGCTCGCTGCCATTTTGTGACACTCGTGTCTTTGCTGTGACTGTTGCAAACGGCACGGCTACGAGTTCGGAGTCCGCAAACACAGAGCCTGTGAGTCGGTACGTTGGCTCTAAGCTCGCAACCAGCGACTCGAGCAGCTGCACGTCTCGAGGCTCGAGTAGCATGTCATTGTGACGCACGATGGTTGCAAATGGATTTGCAACATTTGCAGCAGCAGATTGCTGCAGCTTTTGGAACAAATCGGTTGCAAACGCGTACTGTGCCTCAATTCGCGCCTTGAGTTGCTTGTTTGTATGCTCGGTGCGGTCGCGATGCTGGCGCTGGCGCTTGGCGAGACTCTCCCAGACACACGGTGGCAATCGGTACTGCTGTGCGCTGCGCTTTGCCAGTAGCTGCGTCTCGAGACTCTTGACCTGCTCGCGTAGCGTCACGAGCTCGCGCTGCATGCGCTCGCGCGACGGGTTCTGCTTTGAGCCTGGCTTGGGAGTTCGCCCCGGTCGCCGCTTCGGCGCTGCAGCACCAGATGCATCGCTGTTACAGTTACTGCTGTTGCTGCTGTTGTTGTTGCTGTTGCTGTTGCTGTTGCTGTTGCTGTTGCTGCAGCTAGTGGAAGCAGCAGTGGCGATATCGCTTGGGTTTGCGCTGTCGTCGCACAGGCGCTCCTCTTGGTGCACGAACGCGGTTGGGTGCAGCGCACAGAGCAGTGCCTCGGTCTCGTCGAGCAAGAGCGCTTCGTCAAAGTCTGCGTCGCTTGGCAATGCTGTGTCGTCCATTGCAATGGCTGCAGCAGACTTGTCTTTTGAGTCACTACTGGTGGTGCTTGGTGACAACTACTGAACTTACAGCAAATTGCCGAGTGATTTCATCTGATTGGTCCTGTCAGTTTTCTTGCATCTGGAATTCAAAGCACCTCGAAAATGAACGGCAGCCACTCACGCACACAACGTCGACGCGATCGACAATGTACCTCACGTTTCAAACTCACACACTACTCACGACCGACAGCGCTACACAGCTCCAAAGCACGCCATACAATCCAACTCGTTCTCATTCACATCCTACGACGACGATGATGCCTCGTTCGATGATGCCTCGTTCGATGATGCCTGTCGCGCGACGTCGAGTGCCATCGACTCCAACATTGCAATCAGATCTGTTGACAGCTCGTCGTTCACGTCAATGATCGTAGGCGTGAGCTCGTCTGCGACATCTGACGCAGCGACGCGCTGCTGTGGCAGCAATACCAGCAGTTCGTACTGGATGCACACGCGCAGTGCGACGCCAGCAGCAGCAGCAGTACTCGCAACAGCACCACCATCATCATCATCATCGCTATCGCCAAACGCAGCAGCCAAGTCGGACGTGACGACCCAACCGACTTCGTCAATGCCAAGATGCGCCAAGTCGCGGCCGCCCTTTGCAATGCCGCGCCAGACCCAGACTTCGTGGTCCTTTGCGCTGTACCGCCGCATTGCAAACACGAGTGACACTTCGGTTGGCGCGCCATTGCGTTCGAACGTCATGCGCTGCTTGACCGCGATCGTGTCGGTGTCGTCGTCTTTGCAGCTGCTGCTTGTATAGCGAATCGTCTCGCCGCGCGTCAACTGCAGTTGCCGCATGCACGGCCACGCAATGCGCTGGTACTGGTCGTAGGCAAACGGCACGACTTCGAGCGCCGTTGTCTCGTTGTAGCAACGTAACGTGCCGTCACTTCGGATCTCCTGCTGCGGCGTCACGCGGCGGAACGGCGTCAGGTCGACGCGGTCGAGGCTGCCAGCTTGTAGCACAGCGTCGGTGCGCGCATACACTCCGTCGAGCGCTGCAACAAATGTTTCAAGCAATGCTGGCTCGCCTGCATCAAAGTGCAGCGGTTGCTGCTGTTGCTGCTGGTGAGCTGCAACAGCGCTGTTGACTGAACTCAGTGGCCGTGGGATTGCGAGTGGCATCGTCGACTGCCGCCACTGCAAGAGCATCTCGACGATGAACGCGTCCTGTCGCGCAACACGCGCTGTGAGCTCCTGCCGCTCGGTCTCGACGCGCCAGCGCTTCGCGCACTGACTCTTGGCGACGCGCTCCCAGGCTTGCAGCGATAGTATCGCGCGACGTGCATGGTGTTTGGACTGCAAATCGTGCTCGAGGCGGCGCACTTGCTCGCGCAAGTCGCTCAGTTCGCTTCGTAGCCGCTCGCGCGACACGTTGCGGGTCGCACCAGGCTTTGGCGACGGACCAGGGCGACCACGGCGACGAAGTGGCTGCTGCTGGTCGTGTGGTGTCTGGTAGTGTCGTGGCCGGCGGAATGGCGTGGCTGCCGGTACAATCGATCGCTCGCAGCTGTTGCTATCGCTGCTGCTGCTGCTTGTCTCGGACGACGATGCCGTCGTCAATCGTACAGGCTTCTCAGTTGTTGGTGCTGCTGCGAACGCAGGGGAGCGCGGTGCCGACGACGAGCTTGCGAGGAACGCGGTCGGGTGCAGCACACTGAGAAGCGCCTCGGTCTCATCGAGCAGCAGCTCCTCGTCGACATCACCTGCGTCGTCGCTCGCTGCGCCAGCTCGTTGTGCTGCAACCTGGTCAAACGTGGTGCGGGCAGGCATCGCAATTCGCAATTCGCAATTCGCAACTGGATTTTTGTATTGCGTTTGACACTGAACGGGTTGTCACAATTGTTTGTCTGTTTGCACTGTTGTTCTTGTTGTTGTTGTTGTTGATTGCCAGATTGTCATTTGCATTTGTGGCGCAACATGGCGAATGCACCACTGTCTCCGCAACAACAACAACTCGCGCTTCTCGATGTCGACGACGCACTGCTGGCTGAGCTCCTGGCACCACTCGAGAGCGACAATACAATGATTGCGCTGCAGCCTACTAACGCGATGCCAGAGCTGCTCGCTGTGTCAGAGCTGGCAGATACAGCAGCAACGCCCGAGCTGCCGCATGTGATGTGCACCCACAGCGACGCCACACCCAGCAGCAACATGCTGATCGACGAAGTGACAGCGAGCAGCCCACTACTCGATGAAGAGCAGTTGCTTGCCGAGACCGAAGCGCTGCTGGGCATGATCGACCCTGCGCTCGTTTCAATCGGCCACCTCGACTGCAGAGCTGATTTCACTGCCATGGAGCCTACGAGCCCTGCGACCCCCGTCTCAGTCGCCATCAGCAACAGCAGCGTCAACCATAGCAACAGCAGCTCACCAGCACCTGATTCCAGCAGCGGCGACGACACGTCATCAGCAGTAACAACACCAGCGCAAGCTGTCGACGGCAACCAGCCGACTAAGCGTAGCCGCCGACGCGGCTCCAAGCCCGGGAGCATGCGCAACCCGTCGCGCGAGCGGTTGCTCGACGAGCTCGACTATCTACGCAAGCAAGTCGTCGTGCTCGAGACTGAGCTGCACGAGATGCAGCAGGAGAAGCAACAGCACCAGTCTACTCAGTCAACAACAACACCGTCAGCACTCACAGTCGTACCCAAGTGGGAGCGCATTGCAAAGCGCCAGCTTGCAAGTTGCGAGCGCGCAACGTCAGAGAACAAGCGCCTCCGCAGTATGCTTGCACTCCAGCGCGAGCTCGTTGCGGGTATGGAGGAGACGCTGTACAACTGGCAGCACGTCACGCAGCAGAGTGACGCGATCGATGGTAGCAGTACCGCAATCGTCGCCACACCCCACAAGACTGTGCACCTCGAGTCAGGCGATGGCTTGCTCTTTGAGATGCTCGTGTCCGAACTCGATGGGACGTACGTGCGCGCCGACGACATGCTGCGCACTGCTGGCCTCGACACGCTGCGTCCCGAGCCACTTGTGCGCACGACTGTCAAGACAAGAGCGTCGGCAGCAGCCGATAGCGTATCGCAATCGTTCTTTGAGGTCGCCGAGGTCGACGTGTCGCCGTTCGAATTCGAGATGGTCTATCGCGTCGCGCGAATCTGCAACGAGCGGCTCTCAAACGGTCCCGACTGCATTCGGTTCCGAGGCCACTGGAGTACTGACGGTGTGCTCACGGACAAGTACGTCGTCCAGCGCACGCTCAATGGCGCTGACGTCGCGGTCCACGTGCTCCTTGCACTCAAAGAGTTTCGGTCTCCGAGTCGCGTCATCGTCGTGTGGCGCAGTCTCTTTCGCTGCGAGCAGCACTTTCCCGATACGTTTGTCCAGGAGACGGGCGTCTCAGTCTCCGAGCCGCTGCTCTCGAGCGACGAGCACGTCGCGATTGGGACGCTGACAAAAGCCTGTGCGCACCTTGAACCAAAGCGGTTCGCAACGGCTTCGACAACACCGTGTTGTGGACCGGTCGAGGACGACCCAATGATGATGCTCGTGATGGACGCGTACCACGACGACATGAACGACATGAACGAAATGATGGAGAACTTGCTGCTCGAGGAGTCGCTCAAGCACAGAGGCGCGAGTGCAGTGTGAGCGATGGCAAGACAGAGAAAGCAGTATGCAATGTTGTCAATGGCATCATGCTTGCATGGTTATGACTAGGCTAGTGCCCAGACCGCACGCCCATACGTAGAGCAGAGTACTTGGTCTTGGAATGCTGGACTGTCAAGTCGAGTTGAAGTAGTAGACTTGTAGTACTTGAAATGTCGAACCAGTAGGAAGTACGAACTTGTGATCATTCATAGCCTGGCATTTTCAAGCAGCAATTGTATCGAGACAGCGTCCTTTTCATTTCTGCGAGCTGAGATTCGCCTTTCGACAATAGTGCGTCTCTTCGAGTCTTGCACGACGTCTCTCGAGTATGATGCAGCAGCAGCAGCCAAATACCGACAGCGGCGAAGACGAGGTGCGTGAGCGAGACCTCGTCGAGGCGTACCTCGGTGAGCACGCGCTCGAGACGACGCTCAACGACGCAATCAACCAGGTCGTCGCTGACCGACCAGAAGACCCGTTCGTTGTGCTCTCGGCGCTTCTGTACTCGCACGCGACATCCAAACGCGGCATCTTCCACGTCGACGTGCGCGAAGTGCTCGACGGTACGGGCGCACCGACTGTACTCGTGCGTCTACATACTGGCAAAGGCGTCTTTGATGGCTCGTGTTCGAGCGAAACGCAGGGGCTGCCGGACCGACTTGACGCGGGTGACGACGATGACGTCTATGCGACCGAGCCGGCTGTCCCGCTTGCGAACCAGCGCTTTGGCGGATGCGGATACCGTCAGCGCGCAGCGAATGTAGCGCTCGTGCTGAACGAGAAGCTGCTCGCGCTCGAACCGACCGACCAACTCGCGATCGACTCGGCGCTCGCAGCGCTCGAAACCGACGTCGGCCGCAACGTCTGCCTCGCAGCGTCGGTCGCAGCGTGCAAAGCTGGCGCGCGGTACGCCGAGCTTTCGCTGGTCGACTACATTGCAAAGCTCCAGGACGCTTCGTCGTTTGAGCATTTATGCATTCCAATGCCGCTCTTTAGCGTCGTGAACGCTGGGCGGTACGCGTCCAACAAGCTGTATGTCCAGGAAGTGTTCATTGCGCCGACGAGCGCCACGAGCTTTGCCGACGCGTACGAGATCGGCGCCGAGTTCAGCCGCGCACTGCGTCAGCAGCTCGAGCGCCGCGGCGTCGGGTTTGCAAATGTCGGCGCGTTCGGCGGCTTTACACCGCAGCTCGAGACGCTCGCCGAGCTCTTTCAGATCTTGCACGCAGCGCTCGGCGACGTGCGCAGTCGCGTCGAGAGTCGCAGCAGCAGCTCAGCTGTCTCAGGACTCGCACCAGCGAGTGTCACGCCGCTGTGCGTCGCGTTCGGCGTCGACGTTGCAGCGTCCGAGTTCGTGCTGCCGGTGTCAACATCATCCGAGTCCGATACTATCAGTGGGTCGACGCGAACTTTGGCTGGTAGTGCTACTACGAAAGACGATAGTAGCATAGCTACTGACAGTGCCCAGGATGTATTCTCGTACAATACGGACAAGTGGGCACTGGGCGCAAGTGGCGCGCTCAAGACGAGCGACGAGATGCTCGACATCACGCGCAGCGCGATCAATGAGCTCGCGATAGTGACGGTTGTCGACCCGTTTGACGGCGACGACGTCCGATCGTTTGCCGCGCTACTGAGTGCCGAGCACGACGACGTGAACACTAGTAGTGACGCTGCGATGAACCGACTTGGTGGCGACCCAAACTGCCGCGTCCAGGTCGTCGGCAACGCACTATGGGAGCGCCAAGGACTCGAGACTGCGGTCGAAGAGCGCGCGTGCAACACGGTGCTGCTGCATCTGCACGCATTCCCGACGCTCTCGCGCATGCTCGAAGCGATCGCCGATGCGCGGCGGCTCGGACTCGCCGTCATTGTAGGCGCGGTCGCTGGTCAGAGCTCGGATGCAGCTTTCCTCGCAGCACTCGTCGTCGGCGCTGGCATTGGACAAGTCAAGTTTGGCGGCCTTGCAAGTGCGGACGCGATTGAGCGGTACAACGAACTGCTGTTACTGAGCGACGTGCCGAACGCGCCAGGCTTTGTCGCCGACGCGTACCGGCGGTAGACAGCGGTTGCATGCGCATATAGTCGACTAGTAGTAGCAATAGCACTCTTTGACCCATCACTTTGTCACTCTATTGAACAGTTGAGAAGACCCTGGACATAACACACCGCGAGCAGCAAGAGGGACGTTGTTCGGTGCTCGAGAGGTCTTTGCTGTAGCAACGTCTCAGACTTCTACGACGAGTCAGCGGCGTTGACAAGCACTGCTGAGCGATGTAGATGCTTCCTGCAAACGTCGAGCATGGTTGTTGTGAAGACAACTGCTTTATACAACAATGCCTTGCTTTGCGATTGTTACAAACTGACACAGCACATTGCGACGCCCAGTCAGTCTAGTTATGTTCCGCATGCAACAATCGGTGTGATTGTGTTCGAGTGAGTGGCTGAGTGCGTGAGCGACTGAGATGCTGCAGTCGACCGAAGGTGGTGACGGTGCGCATCCTCCCTCTTCCTTCCCTCGAGAGAACCCATCGTGAGGGACTTACCCATTTGCGTACGTACGAGCCGACACGAAGGCAGAGATGACAGTGAGAGAATCGCGCCGACACCAGCACGCGACCAGCGCACAGCACAGCACGCAGCGAGCAACAACATGAATGAGCTGCACCAGATCCAGCCGCTAAGCGACGACGTACTCGCGCAGCTCTTCACGACTACGCATGACGCTGCAGAAGTGAATCTGTATGGGCTCGACGACACCACAGCACAAGAGATCGACGAAGCACAGCTGCTTGCGGAGACCGAGACGCTGCTCGACATTCTCGAGCCCATGGCGTTTGCTACGAGTCCATGCACCAGCACTACAGAAGCAACATCGACCGCTCAACCAGCAAGTCCGAACTACTCGCTCCTGCGCGTGGACAGCAGCAGCACGCTCGACAGCGACAGTTCGACGCCAGCGTCGCGCACGACCACTACCAAGCGCAATCTGTCGCGTGACCGGCGACAGAGCGAGCTCGCCGAGCTGCGCAAGCAAGTCGTTGCGCTCGAGCACGCAGTCCGCGATACACAAGAGAGGCGCGCTGCCGCCCAAGAGTCAGCATCGTCGCAATCTACTAGGAGCCTGCCGCTCAGCGAGCGCGCAGCAATGGTCGTCGTGCCCAAGTGGCAACGCATTGCCAAGCGCCAGCTCGAAAGCTGCGAGCGTGCGCTCGCTGAGAACAAGCGACTCCGTTGCATGCTGGCCACGCAGACGCAGCGTGCAGCAAACCTCGAGGAAGCGCTCTGCAGCTGGCACAACGCAGCACACACGAGTGCAGTTGCCATTTGTAGCAACAGTAGCAACAATGTTACAAATCCAATTCGACCGCAATTGCAACTCGAGCACGACGACATGGTGCTGCTCGAGCTGCTCGTATCGGAACTCGACGCTGCGTTTGCGCAAGTCACCAACATCTTTTGCAGCGCCGGTGTCGACGCACTTGATGACACGCCGCTGTCCCGCACTTGTACGCGAACGGAGCCATTGCGGTCGTTCATCGAGCTCGTTGAGCGCGAAGTGTCGCCGTTTGCGTTCGACGTCGTGCGGCGCGTGACGCAGCGCTGCAGCGAGCAGCAGAGCCGTGAGTCGTCGGACTGCGTCGAGTACTGCGGCAGCTGGACGACAAGCGACACGTTTGCTGAGAAGTACCGGATTGCAAGGGTGTCCAATGGCGACACTGTTGACCTCGTGATGCTTACAGTGCTGAAGGAGTTTGTAACAGTTGACAGAGTCGTTGTCGTGTGGCGCAGCGTGTTCAAGTGCGCGTCCCACTTCCCCGACGCGTACGTCCTGGAGCGCGGGTCGTGCGTCAGTAGCGCTCGGGCGTCAGGCGACACGGTCACGACGTCCGTTGTGCAGTTTGAGCCAAAGGTCTCTGCAACACCGACGGCTGTTGTACGTGCTGATTGCGACGCGCTCACGGCGCTCGTCATGTCGGCGTACCGCGACGACATGGACGAACTCGACGCGCTCATGGACAACATGCTGCTGAGCGAGTCAAAAGTAGTACGCAGCGCGTGATGTTACGAGCGGGTAGTAGTAAGTACAGGCAGTTAGTTAGCATTGGGAACGACTGGCGACAATGAGCACCAGTTAGCGACCGAATATAGGTACTGGAACTGCTACCAGCCATTCGTCGATCAACTGCGGTTCACCTACGATACACGCCCCGACGGCCGTGCATCCTTCTTGAAGATCGGCACGTCGGCTGTTGTCCACTTGACGCGCCGGCCGCTGTCCCACACGCCATGGCGCCGCATGCCGTTGCGCGTGACGCAGCCGTCGCCGTGTCGCTGGCCGCATCGCCACTGGCCGTCATAGACTTCGCCAGTCGTAAGCACGACCTCTTTGCCGCTGCCGTGATAGAGTCCGTCGAGCCACGCGCCGTCGTAGAAGCTCCCGTCAGTGCGCGTGTACTTGCCGTCGCCGTGCATGCGGCCGTCGCGCCAGCTGCCCTCATAGACAGCTCCTTTATTACTGTTACTGCTAGCAGCAGCACTAGCGATCGCTAGGACGCGCTTGACACCCACTGGACTCACACCAGCGGCAGCTGAACGACCAAACTCCATGCGGCCGCGACCGTGCTTCTTGCCGCACGCAAACTCGCCGTCGTACTTGCTACCGCTCGCGCCACGCACGAGCACGCCGCGACCGTGGAACGCGTCGTGAGCGTACTCGCCGTCGTAGCGATCGCCGCTCGCGAGCCACCGCTCTTTGCCGACGCCGTGCTTCTCACTGCGACGCCACTCGCCGTCGTACACGCGCGTGCCACGTTCGGACGTAAACACGCCATTTCCGTGGCGAAAGCCTTGCACGAACGCGCCGTCGTACCGGTCGCCGTTTGCAAACACGAGTGACCCCGTGCCGTGCCGCACACCATCGATCAGCTCGCCGGTGTATGTTGCGCGCATGGCGTTGGCTCGATTTGGCTCAAGTCTTCAAGAGTCGCCCCCTTATCGTCGGTCAATCACTTGATTGGCGTTGTCAATCACTTGATTGTTAATCTGTATTCTCAAATTATGGTTGTTGCAATTCAAATTTGATGTTTTTGTTTTGTTTGTTCACGCAACCCGCCTTTTGTGTGTTTGTATTCACATTCCGTGTCCTCCGACTCAACAAACAGTTCTCTTGATGCGTCTGCCATCGACCACGTCGCGCGCGCTCCCTCAATTTCGCACACTTGCAATGCTGTCGCCACCGCCGCAGTCGTCAACGTCACCTATAACAGATGGGGCAGCTGATGCGATCGATGAGAACCTCTTGCTCGCCGAGACCGAGGAGCTGCTCGCAGCGCTGGACGCGACGGCGTTCATTGCTTCGCCCATGTCGACCGAGGACGACGAGGACGACGACGGCGACAGCAGCTCAGCAGCCAGCGTGACGCCGCACGTCAAGCTCGAGACGCTGCCGCCAACAGACGAACGAAGCGACAGCAGCGCATCGACAACAACGACGATCGCGCCTGCCGTGACCGGCAAGAAGCGCGTGCGCTCGCGCGACCGCACAAAAGACGAGCTCGTGGCGCTGCGACGTACAGTCGTGGACCTCGAGCAGCACCTCGTAGCACTGCGACGCAGCACAATGTTCATGGGCAAAGGCAAACGCAACGTCACGCAGACGTGGGGCCACATTGCGAAGCGCCAGCAGCACGACCGCGCGCGCGCCGAGGCCGAGAACCAGCACCTCAAGGCGCTATTGCTCGGGCAGCTCAGTCTCGCCGGTCGGTTCGACCACTCGTCGAACAAGCGGCAGCTCGTTGCGCTGCCTGACGTCCCAGCTACAACAACGCTCAAGCAGCGCATGCCGAATGGCAGTAGCACTCAGGACGCATTGTCCAATGCTGCGGCGATGGACGCGCTGATCGATGCGCTCGACGGCCACTACGCCGAGATGTCCGGTGTGTTTCGAGCCAACAACATTCACGACTGGCCGCTCGCGCCGCAGACGTACGCACAGACCAAGACACGCGACGGTCTGAGTGACAAGTCGTATCTCGAACTCGTCGAAGTGCGACTCATTCCGTTCCCAGTCGCTGCGGTTGGGACGTACCTGTGGCAATCGATGCAGCGCTGGCACCGCCAGTCGAGTTCGTTTGCTTATCCGTGTCGCGACCGCCCCGACGATACGTTTGCAGTCGGCTACTGCGCGCAGTCACAGGTCAACAACGGAGGTCGCGCGTACAGCGCGTCGTTCAAGCTCGTGAAGCGGCGGTACGTGAGAAGCGACAACGAAGTCGTCGTCGTCTGGAAGTCGCGGTCGGTTGGCACTGACGACCTCGCTGGCCTCGAGTCGACTGAAGTCGGTTGGGTCGTCGTCACGCACGTGCCAGCCGTCGATGAACACGCGCCGCCTACAACGGCTTTGCGCGCGTGCGTGCAGATCTTTACAGACGGCGAAGCCGTGTCAACAGCAGCAACAGAGACGCCACCTGACAGCCACGAGCTGCTGCGAAGTCTTGTGGTCGACAGCTTTGAAGAGGATGTGAACTCGATCAACCAGCACATGGAGAACTTGCTGCTGAGCGACGCGCTGGCACACAATAGCGCTGCTGAAGGAGTGGAGGGCACCAAGCAGCCAACAACAACTGGACGCATCCGCTTCGCAGCCGTCGAGTGACACTGTCAGTAGGCATGCTATCCGTTTATAAGGGCGAGCTGCTGGAGCTCTAGTGCTGAAGTATCTGTTTGAGTATGCGGAATACGACAATAGTAGTAGTGAGGCCAACTAATGTACCGCGTCGTCACCACCAAACTTGATCTGCGTCTGCTCCGACAGCTCGCACTGTGTCTGCGTTGTCTGCAGCAGCAGCGCTGCGTCGACGCGCTGTCGAATGTGCGTCACGTCCTCTTTGAATGCGCTGCTCATGAGCCGCACAAGGCGCTGCGTCGCTTGACGCGCATGTGCGTCGCTGCCGTCGCGGACGCTCGGGAAGAGCTGCATGCACGACTGGATGGCGGTCAGTGGCGCGTCAGTTGCGTCGGTTGACAACCGCACGCTACGGATCGTGAGGAACCCGATGCTGCGGATCGACGCGCCTGCGAGGTCGCGCTCGCCAACGCACTCGTTCAAGAGCACAAAGACGCTCCGGTCGGTCTCGTGGACGTACCGCCGCAGCACGAGCTGGATGCGGGCGCGCTGTCGGTCGCCAAGCGTCTTATGGACCGCGCAGTACGCGAGTGCGAGCGTGTCGTCGGGTCGGTCGTTGGTCGCAAGCACGTACGGATCGTCCTTGATGTGCCACTCACGGTTGACGCGCCACGTCACGTCGCTGACGTGCTGCCAGTCGAACGGCACGAGCCGCAAGTCCGAGAACTGGAAGAACTGACACGGCTCACCGAGGCGCCGTGTCCGCATCTCGGCAAACGACCGCGGTGCCGTAAGGTCCTCGTTCATGCCGCTCTCACGCAGCACAGCGTCGACTTGTGCGTACTGCGCATCAATGCGTGCGAGCAGCGATGTGAGGATGCTCGCGACGGAAGCAGTCTGGTCGGGCGACGTTGGTGGCCGTCGCGTTCCACACCAGTGATTCGGTAGTCGCATCTCGCCGAGGCCGGTGGCGCAGTACCGCTGGATTTGTTGTGCATCACTCTCGACGCCGCTGAGCACCTTGGTCATCAGCGCCTTGAGTTCGGTGTTCTCGCTTTCGGCGAGCTGTCGCACACGCCGCTGCCGCGCTGCGAGCTCCTGCCAGATCTGCGCGCGCTTGTCACGCACGAACGTATGTGAGTACTGGTGCTGCTGCAGCACTTCGAGTTGGTTTTCGAGCTCGTTCGCGACACGACGCAAGTGCTGGATCTCGAGTCTGCGCGGCTCGCGCGGCGTCGCGCCTGTCGAGGATGAGCCTACAGTCCGTGACGAGCTCGTTCGGGTTTGGTTGCTCGCAAGCGTGCAGTCGATGCTGCTGTTGAGCTGCGCGAACGCCGCGGCGTCGAGCGTCGCGAGCAAGTCCTCGGTTTCGGCGAGTAGCGAGCTCTCGTCGATGCTTGTGCGGTCCATCGTGGCGCTCTGCTTTCCGTCGAGCTGTCCAATTGTGTTGTTGCTGCTGTTGTCTGTCGTCGCGTCAAGATGATGCGTGTCATGAGCTCCTCATTTTGTCAACATCAGCAAATCCAAATACCTGAAATTTCAGGAATCGAAAGTACCGTCAATCGTTTTTTTGGAATATCAGGATCTGGACCCTTGAATACTGACATCCAAGAACTGCTGAACTCAAAATGAGCTGACTAGCATCCGCACAGGAAGTCAGCAAAGTGACCTGATCTCGAGAGCAACGACAGCAAGTGATGCGATCATGTTACACACAGTCGATATCGCCTCTGCGCGCAATACGGACACTACGAATGCGTGCCTGCTCACATCCTCTTTAGCAGTTCATGAAACTCTGCTCCGTGGAAACTCTCACCGAAACGATTTGTCGTAGTATCATGTCCAACTCTCTCTGAGGTATAAAGGCGCGAGGTCACATGTCAATTCGCTACTGCTCCAGGTGTCTGCAAGTGATGCGAATGAAGACTTGCTGATGTGACCTCTCTAATCGATGTACATCTACCTCAAGCTTGAATCCTTCAAACGTGATCTGATACGCACCACTCAGTCTGTTCCTGACGACGACGACGACGACGACATGACGTGGTGTATGTACTGACAAAGCACAACGTCGCTCATTACGGCATTCTTATCAACTGCTACTGTGTGTACAAACAACACTTCTCCAAGGCCGCACAGCGCTTCGCCATGGCTGTGTGCATTGAGTAGCAGTACCAGGTTCATCGAAACGACAGCGGCAGCCCGGTGTGCTCGTCAACCTGCACGCGCGGCATGGGTGGCGCAATGTGTTGCTGCTGCGCAAACGCTTCAACAGCTGGGATGCGTGTGCTTTGCATGCGCGCGCCCTCAAGCAGTCGGTTGTCAACGTTCTGACTGAGATGTACGACGTCCTCTTCGAACGCACAGAGCATGAGGTTCACGACGCGGTTCACGCGCTCGGTACTGACACCCAGGTCGCTGCTCGGGTCGTCGTTGTCCAAGAACACGTGCATGCACGACTGAACCGTCGTGATCGGCTGTGTATTGTCGTCGTCTGGACTCTGCGATGCCAACTGCGCGTCGCGCGTGACGATCCAGCCGACCTTGCGGACTGTCACGCCTGCAAGCGCCTTCTCGCCGTCTGACTGACACGCGTACACGACAACCAACCGATCGCGCTCGACGTAGCGCCGCACGACGAGCTTGAAGTCGACGCTCTCGTTCGCACTAAACGCGCGGTGTGTCACGCGGTAGTTGACTGCAAACGTGTCGCTCGGACGGTCGGTACACGGGTAGACGTACGGCTGGTCCTTGTGGTGCCACGCGCGGTTGCACTGCCACGAGATGTGCCCAACGGTGCGCCACGCAAACGGCAGCGTGCGCTTGTCGCCGAGCTCGATATACCGACACGACTGCCCGAGTCGCCGCGTCTTGCGCTGCATGTATGAGTTTGGCTCGACGCTCGAGCGACTCATGCCGTTCTCGCGAAAGACCGCGTCGACTTCGCTGTAGCACGTGTCGAGGCGCGCAAGGAGCGGCTCAAAGACGGTTGCCATCACAACGTCGCGTGGCGGCACAATCGCCTCTTTGTGCGGTCCGAGGAGGTAGTTGGGTAGTTGCGCCATCGTGAGTGCGGCGTCCTGCTGCTGGTTGCTATTGTTCATGTTCATGCAGCCGCCTGTGCGCAGCATCGCCGCCATCATGGCCTTGAGCTGCGCGTTTTCAGCGAGTGCGAGCTCGCGCAGTCGCACTTGTCGCTCTGCAAGCCGCTTCCAGATCTGCACGCGCGTGTTGCGCACGACAGCAGTCGAGTGGCTCTGCTGCTCGAGCAGCAGGAGCTGCACCTCGAGCTTCGTCGCGACGGACCGGAGCTGCATGATCTCTTCGCGCACGCGGTCGCGCCACGACAGCGCACTCTTCTTCTCGGCCGCTGTTGTTATCGATGTCGACGTGTCGCTCTCGGCGTTCGGCGACGACTGCGGACTCACTTTGCGTCGCTTCGTGCGCGGTGCTGCAGTCAGTGGTCTCGCGCTTTCGCGCACCGTGACGGGCGAACCAGCAGCAGTCCATGAGCTCTTGGTGGCGCTGTCGACAGTGTTGGGTGTGCGTGTTGCAAATGCTGCAGTGTCGAGCGACGCGAGCAGCTCCTCGGCCTCAGCGAGCAATCCGCTCTCGTCGACGCTATGCACCGAGTGCCGCGACGTGCGATCGAGCGGAAGCACGTCAAATGCGCTCGCATAGTGTAGACTGTGGCGAGGTTCGCATGGTGGTGCCGGATGCAGCGCACCGTCAAGCTCACTGCTGAGTGAGAGGCGCAGGAGCTCACCAGTCCATTCCATGTTTGTCGTGTGCGATGCTGGTAGTGTGTATGACTTGAGTTTATTGGGACGGCTGTCTGAGCGTGTGACTGCGTACGTGAGCTCGAGATCGCAACTGGCATCAGGTTCGAGGCCGCGGCCGTTAGTTGTCTGTTGTTGCCATGTACCTCGCTCTAGGACGAGGCGTGATCAGCAGCCGATGGCAATCACGAGCGAATACGCGCAAGCGAATCAATTGCCGTGCGAGTGGACTGATCCGATGCTGACAGTTTACTGGCGCGAATTACAGGCGACCGGCAATCAAGTAGCCGAACAGCTGCTGCTACTCGAGGTCTTCAGCCACGACAGCCGCGAACATATGGCAAAGCAAATCTGCAAGGCACTACAGTGTCGATAGAGACTGCTTTGGTAGAGCTGCGAGTCAGTCGAACAAATCCCGATTGTATCCCACGATCGCGTGACGCTGTCGGTACCGACTGTTTACACCCAGCGCATGTCGCGTCGATCATCAACCGTTTGGCGGCATGTTATTCAGGTGGGCGACACCTTTGACACGCAGGTCGATCGTCACACCGACTCACGACCGTTGGATCAGCACGAGATCCGACGTTTGCATGCTTGCTTGCCTCACAACATTATGAACTCCAAGTCATGCCACACACAAAGAGACTACTACGGACCACTCCATCGTTCATTACTACTTCCTTCTATCGCTATTGCTCGCCCGCTCGCCGCAGTGTCCTGAAGCAGCAAGCCTTCGAGTGC
>JAADWX010000601.1:0-18153 GCA_023336405.1 Globisporangium echinulatum | reverse complement strand
TGTGGGTAGGCGATTTCGGACAGTAGCTACTCTGTGGGCAACGCCGCCGCTACTACAGCTTCGAGACAACTTCGTACTGGATGTCGGTGATCGAGTTGTAGCACGAACAATCTTGACAGGACGCCATCGACTCGCTGGACGGATGTACGACGACGTCTGCCTGCAACACACACGTCGATGTCGTCCCTTCATCTCGATCGCATCGTCGTTTGCTCGCGCTCGTCCAGATACTCGAACCAACGCGAGCCAGCCGCTATCCGCGCCATATACTCTCAGCTGAACCAGACTGTCGGCCATTGCGTTTCCCAAACTCGCATCGTCCGGTAGTGATAGAGCGTGTCGCAATGCTAGTTTCGTGTTAACACTGTTGCGGATGATGCATTTCTGATTCGAGTGACGTGACCTTTCATACTGCATATTCCATGCAATGGTTTTTGTTTGCTGCACTCAGCTTGAAGAGGCGCGTGCATCAAAAGCCCAAGCGTCAGCGCATTGCGGTTTTGCAAAAGAGAGCGAGTCATACACGCACGTACGTGGACGTGTACGTGGACGTGTACGTGCGAGACGCTTTGACGCAATGGATATCGTCGACAGCGACGCAGCGACGGACGATAGCACGCGTGTCGACGCCGTCGCAGCGCAGCTCGCGCTGGACTTTGATGGCACGTGTCTGCTGCTCGCAAACGAACTCGCGAGTAGCGCAGCGCCGATTCCGCTGCTCACGCTCATCTCGCAACTCACAGCGGCGCTCGATGCCAGTGACGACGACGACGACGACGATCGTGATGACAATGACAACGCGATCAACGAACACAGCAGACGGCGACTGCTGTCCGATGACCTCGTCGAGCGCTTCGAGTCCGAATTTGTGCCGCAAGTCGTGCAGCTCGTGCTCGCGCGGCCGTTCGAGCGCGCGGACGTCAGTGCCGCGAACCGCTTCTTGCAGTTCATGCTCGTGTGCGCCAAGCAGAAGCTGCTCACGGGCGACCCGTGTCTGTTGCCGTCGCTCATTCGGATCTTTGACGACCAGCGGCCATTCTACATCTACCACGGTGTGACGCGATACAATGTTCGTGGTAGTGACGAAATCGAGGGAAACGATGGTGACGCCGACATGGAGCCGGATCACGACAGCGATGCACCGCAGTTCGCCGTCGCGATGCAAACGCCCGGTATCTCGACGTGGTTCCTACAGAACGTGCAGTTCTGGGGCGCGATCGGCGGCTTTGCGCTCTTCCTAAACAGTCTACGCAGCATGACGCGCGACGACGACGGCAGCGTCGACACTGTGCTGTCGTACGAAGCCATGCAGTGCGTCCTCCGGACCGTGTATGCAGTCAAAGACGCGCTCGCATCGCAGTTCCTCGCAGCGTACGTTGCGCCACTGTGTGACGCTGTGCGGTTCTTTGTCAAGACCGTCGCGCCCAGCGAGTTCTACGCGCTGCCGCGCGACGCGCTCGTTGAGACGGTCCAAGTGCTCGAACTCGTGCTCGCGACAGTGTCGGAGACCCGCGACGAGTCCGTCACACCCGACGACGACGTCGACGTTATGCGCGAGAGCTTGGCGCGCGTGCAGCTCGAGATGTTTGCACGGCAGCTCCGGAGCCGCGCGCTCGAGCGGCGCATCCACGGCCTTTCCGAGGTCGTTGCGCTCGTGACGCGGCTCTTCAATACGCTCGTGCAGACGCTCGTGCAGCCGACCGTCTCGCAGCTCCAGCGCAAGCTCGCGTTTGTTGTACGCGCACTGCACGACCACAATGTGCTGCACGAGGTCTTTGGCGTTGCGACGCGCCACGCCGAGCTCATCAAGCGGTCGCTGCCGCTGTTCCAGTTTGCGTCCGAGCTCGAGTTGCTCGACCCGAGCTGGCTCGACCTTGTGTGGGACTGCTACGGCGGCAGTAGTAGCGCCCACAACGCAGCGCATCGCGCTGTCGTGCACGACCTGCTGCTCGAACTCGTTGCGTGTGTCGACGCATCGCTGCTGCACGTGCTGCTGCACAAGCTCCAGGCCGTCGCAGCGCCGGATGCCGAGCACCTCGCGCTCTTTGCTGCGATCGCTGCACGCACCATTACTGAACCGAGCGGCGAGATCGACAGTGTTGGCGACTGTGTTGACGAGCAGTCGCCACGTGGCCTTCGCGCTGTCGTGCTCTCGCATCTGTGGCGCGTCGCAGTCTCGAGCGCTGCGTCGGACGATGCGGCCGACTTGATTCTCGAGCAGATGGAGCAGATCGTACGCTGCAGCTTGAGCGACATCAACGACAGTGACAACGAACAAGGCGCGAGCGTTGCTGACATCCAGCTCGTGCGCAGCTTTTTACAGACGTGCGTTGCAAACGTTGCGAGTACTCAGCACGTGCTCGTGTCGCTCCAGTGGTTCACGCGGCTTGCGCTGCTTGCGGCCGAGTGTGCGTGGCGCGTGACGCCGCTCGCGACTGACGCGACGCACGGCACTGTGAGCGATGTGCTGCTGGCAAACCTGTCGAATGCGTCTATGACTGAGACGTCAGCGTCGCACCGACTGCGCGAACGCAAAGCGCAGCTGCTCGCGCTTCGTGCTGCGTGGATCCTCGAGTCATCGCGCATCGATGACGCGCAGTCAGCAGCACAGCTCGACGTGGTCTGGCGGCTCGTAATCGACGCGGCGCGCACTGCTGGCGACGCAGCACTCGGCTTTGAGTGGCTCGAGTTCTGCGTCAACTCGTCCATGTTGTGTGCAGACAGCATGCAAGTGCCGCTGCTGTCCGAGGCGCTCGTTGAGCACGTTTTGATCCACCACTTTGGCGGTTTGCGGGCGGATCGCATGACGCGCGCCGCGCTCTGCTGCTTTGATAGTCTCTTTCGACACCTGAATCTGCTGCGTCACGGCCTCGTCACGTACGTAATCGATGATGGTAGCGACGCCTGTGTCTGCGTCGCAACCGGTGAGCCGCTCGTCGGGCTCGAGCAGCTCTGGCGGTTCGCAGTCCAGAGCGTGGCGGCCGATGTCGCCGAGGAGTGCAGCACGCTGCTCGCTGCGCTGTACCTCGAGTTCACCCCGTCGCTGCGCGACACGGACGTGCTGCCGCGCCAGCACCTCGCGTTCGTCGACACGTGCATGCGCTTTCTCGTTGCCGCCAAGACGCGCGTCGAGCAGATCAGATATAGCGACGACCCAGGAGTCGACTGCGACACTGTCGATGATGACAACAGCAGCGCTGTCGTGAACCGGTGTCTCGACCTCCTGCGGTTCTTCTTGGACGCATGCGATGCGACTGCCGACGCATCGTCGCCAATGCAGCAGCGTAGCGCTGAGGACGCGGTTGACACTACCAATGTTAATGCGAGTTGTGAAAGCAGCAGCGACATGTCTGGATGCAGTGGACGCGCAGCGTTTGCACTCGAGACGCTCGAGGAGCGACTCCAGCACCTTGACATCTATCCGTCGCCAATGGTCAAGGAGCTCCACGCAGTCACAACGTCGCCTATCGATTCGACTAGCGCAAATGCGCGACGTCCGAGCTGGTCGTTCCGGCACCACCACGCGCTGCTCGACGCGATCCCAGACGACGACGGCGAGAGCGACGACAGCGAGCGCGACGCGCCGTCGATCGCACTGCAGACTGTCAGTGCTGCGTCACCGCTGCGCACGAGCAACAGCATGCTGCAGCTACCTGCTCGGCCAGCGATCACGTCGCCGACGCTGCGCGTGCGGCCAAAACTCGAGTGGCCGCAGGACGCGTCACCGTTGCGCGGCCCAGAGCTGTCGGTCGAAGACCTCAGCCACGCACTGCACGAAGCCGCTACGTCGCGACCACATGCCACTGACGCCGACACTGTCGAATATACAGTTACGCCAGCAGCGTCCAAGTACAGCATTGCGAGCCAGCTGCTCGCAAACGGCGCGACATACTTTGACGCACTGCTGGCACTCGTCGACTGGCGCGACGCGACGTCGCAGCGTGCGTGGGAGTTGCTCTGTCGCCTGCCGACCAATAACGCGCTGCTGCGCACGATGATCCGCTTGCGGCCTGCTGACACGACCGACGACCCGGTCGTCTGGCTCGACCAGCTCCCGACTGGTAACACGCACCGCCTGCTGTACGCGCTGCGGCTCGTCGAAGCGATGCTACTGCCAACCGAGGCACCGTGCGACGTCGACACTGTTGGTCATGACGACGGCTGTTGCAGCACAACCAACTCGACCGACGCAGCGCGACGTCAGTGGCGCGAACGCTTTGTGCGGCTCGGCGGTGCGCAGCACCTGTACACTGCGCTGCTGCAGTGGCCAGCGCACCAACGCAACGGTGTATCGACGTACGCGATGAACGTGACGGCGACATGCGGCGCGGCACTCATGCGCACGCTCCGGTACTTTCTCGAACTACACCGACGTAGCAGTGAACACTCACAGCAGCAGCGACTCGATGCGTTTGACATGCGGCTGTACACGTCTACGCTGCCAGCATTTGTGCATGCGATTAGCCTGCTGGGGCTCGCTGAAAGCGCTGTATGCCTTACGTTTGCCGACGCGTCGAGCAGACAGTCAGACGCAGCGCTGTCGATGCAGACTGAAGAGGCGATCCAGTGCGGCGTGCAGCTCTTCTCGGCTGCTGTAGCTCTACAGCCGAGCGTCCTACTCGGTGCGTTCAGAGACGCTGCCGATCCAAAAGGCGACGTCTGTGCTGATGTACATCAACCGAGCCTCGCCGCGTGGATCGCGTGTCTGCTCGTCGAGTGCACGTCGCCGACTGCACGGTCAACAGCACTCGCGTCGCTCGTGGCACTCACGGCCGACGCGCCAATGTGCGCGAGTCGCAGTCGATTCGTCGAGCAGCTCGTGCGTGAACTCAGTGAACAGGCAACCGACGATTCGACGCCATATGGCGCGTGCGTGCAGCTCGTTGCGTTCCTCGACAGTCTATTGTCTGCGTCCGTACCGCGGCTCGAGCCGTCGACGCGCGACGCCGTCGTGTCGTGGTTGGCAGTGAACGCCGTGCCGCAGCGTCTGCTGTTGCGCCTACATGCATTCGTGGTGAATACGGCGCACATCAGCGGCCTCAGCTACAGCAACGCAGACGACGACAACGTTGTCAGCAGCTACGTGCAGGTGCTGACGTCGCTCGTCTGCGCGTCCGAGACGCTTCGCGACAGTGCACTGCAATTCCGTCCGAGTGACGACAGCGGCAGTGACACGCGTGCTGCACCGCTGTGGACGATCGACTTTGTCCTCACACATCTGCTCTTTGGCGACGCTCGTGTGTCGTCAACTGCTGATGCCACGGTCGTGCTGCCGGTGTGCGCGAGCGACCGCAGCCGCGAGCGCGCACATGCGCTGCTGTTTGCATTGATCGCTAGACCATCCTGCAGTGACACACTACCGCTGGCAGCGACAGAGCACTCGACAGCGGCAGTCGCCGTGCATCAGATCCTGACGCACCACCGCGCGTTCCAGACGTCAGTACTTGCATCACTACAAGCGCGCGGCCGGCCGTGGCGCTTTAGTCCGCGCGACCTGCTGCAGGACGTAACGACTGGCGTCGCACACGCGGGGCTCGTGAACCCCGGCTGCATCTGCTACATGAACGCGCTCGTGCAGCAGCTGTTCATGGCACCAGCGTTCCGTGACGGGCTGCTCGCGACTGCGTGCGACGACCCGAGCGTAACGTCCGAGTCCGAGTATGCCGACGAAGTCGCGCAGCTCCAGTTGCTGTTTGCTGCGCTCACAGCGACGCGGTTCAAAGCGCTCGACCCGACGCCGTTTGCGCTCTCACACCGCGACGTCGACGGCTACGCGACCGACTTGCGCGTGCAGATGGACGCCGACGAGTTCTTTTGTCTACTGCTCGATCGCATCGACACGTGTCTGACGACCATGGCGCGTCGTTCGGACTCTCGTTCGGATTCTATCAAGCAGGAGTCGATCGAAGATGCGCTGCCACAGCCGTCGACTGACCGCACGAGCTTCCTCGACGCGTGCTTTGGCGGCGTGCTCGTACACCAGATCATCACCGAGCACGGCCACGTGTCGGAGCGCGACGAAAAGTTCTTTGCGCTCAGTCTCGACGTGTCGAAGAAGCAGCAAGCGACACTAAGCGACTCGCTCGCGCTGTACGTCGCAGGCGAAGCGCTCGATGGCGCGAACGCGTACTACTGCGAGCGCGTGCAGCGCAAGGTCGCCGCGACGAAGCGCATCTGCATCAAGACGCTCCCGCAGACGCTCGTGTGCCACCTCAAGCGCTTTGAGTTTGACTTTGACGCCATGGAGAAGCGCAAACTCAACGACCGCCTCGAGTTCCCGCTCGCGCTCGACATGGCGCCGTTCACAAGCGAAGCGCTTGCTACAACGACTGGCTCGTCCTCGATGGTCGTCCCAACGTGCATGTACGACCTCGTTGGTGTCGTTGTGCACTCGGGCACGGCCGATATGGGCCACTACTACTCGTTCATCAAAGACCGAACGTCAACATCGTCCGACTCGAAGTCGCAATGGCTCGAGTTCAACGACGAAGTCGTCCAGGCGTTTGACGCGGACCGCATTGGCACCGAGTGCTTTGGCGGCGACGAGTTTGAGCGCGAGTGGGGCAGCAGCCACGCACGCACGCGCCGTCTCCAGATGAAGCGCCGCAGTGCGTACATGCTGCTGTACGAGCGTCGCGAGTCGGTTATGTCATCATCGTCGCGACCCACGCCGGTGCTGTCCCCAGCAGCTGCAGCGCGCGTTGCGTCGGCGCAACACGAGAACGCGCAGTTCCAGCGCGTCGTCGACGCGTTCGATACGTCGTACAGTGCGTTCCTCACAGCGCTCGTGCAGCACGCGCGTGCACTGCCAACGACGATGTCGGACCGACTACCGCAACGTTACTCGAGCGACGCCGTCGATGCTGAGCTACTACCAGGTAGTCACAGCACTGCTGTCGACGCTGCTACACTTGCGTGTCAGTACGTCTTTGGCATCGCGCCGCTGCAGTCACCCGAAGCTGTGGAGCAGTGCGCAACGACGCAGCGCGAGCTGCTGACGCGCGTCCTTGCATGGCTCGAAGCAGCAAGGGACGACCCCGAGACCGACAGCGACGACGACCAGCAGCGCTGTGCGTTCAGTACGTGGCTGCTGCATCATGCAGTTACTTCGTCAACACCGACAACTGCGACGTCGGCAGTGCCACAACGCAGTTGGCTCTTTGACGTTGTGTACTTGAGCGAAGGCAGCAACGAGGTCGTTGACGCAAGCCTCGACGTCCTCGCAGCTGCTGCCGTAGTGCTCACGCGCGCGTTCGTGTCGACTGACGACGACGTTGACGGCAACAGCGTTGCGACTGAGAGCTGCACGGCTGTCGTCGCGTTCTACCGCGCGCTGCTCGATCTGTTCTACGACCGCGACGAGAGCAATGAACTCGTCGACCCGACGACCGGCGGCGCGGCGACACTCTCGCGGGCGACGACTGTGACGGCACTCTTGCGCATTGGCGCGCTGCTCGAGCGTTGCGTGTGTGTGTCATTTGCCGATGCGCCGTCTGAACGCGCTGCAACGCACACGCTCGTTGCCGACAGGCTCCAATTTGCTGACCGCTTACTGTTCTCGCTCCAGACCGAGTGGCGCGACAGTGTCGATTGCGACAGCGTTGGTGGTGGCGACGCGTCATCCACAGTCAGCGTTCCGCAGCTACGGGCGTGCACACTCGCAGTCGAGCGGCGCCTGCTCGCAGCACTCAGCGACTCGCTGTGCCACACACCGCTACACAACGCGTCGTACAACTGCGGCATTGCAGTCGATGCGAGTCTCGTTTTGAACCAAACCGCGCTCACCAACATATTGCAGTGCGGGTTCGAACGTCCGTTCGCGCCAGTGCTTGCGCGTCTCGTACTGCACGGTTCAGCAGCGCAGCGTGACCAACTGATCGGACTGCTGCTTGCGGTGCTCGAAGACGTGAAAGCGACTGCGCTCGTGCCGTCGATGCTCGAGCTACTCGCGTCGCTGCTTGACGCGGAGGAGCGCAACGTCGGCAGCGACAGTGTTGTCGTTGGCAGTATTGACATTGACGACGGCACGGTCGCGCCGGTGCACCGACACGTGTTGTCACCAGTGCACGGCGTGCTCGAAGCAGCTGCGTACTACCGCGACAACCCAGCGCTGCATCACTATGCGTTTGTGCTGCTCGAGTTTGTCGTCCTGCGCGCACGCGACTCGCCACTGCTGCGCGCGCTGTTTGCTGCTGACGCGGCGCTGCGCACACAAACGACGTGGATTGCCACGTGGCTCACGCACCGCGTCGATCCGACCGGCAGCGTTCGCGCACGTCGGTTGACACACGCAGACGGCAAGACGGCAGTGACGAGCGATGGTGATGACACCGCTGCACTGCTGGACGCGATTGCGATCGCGTTCAGTGACTGCAGTGACGACCAGCAGCAACAGCAGCAGCAACAGCAGGTCGCAGCTTGCGCGAGTGCGCGTCCAGGTGACAGTGCATTGACGCTCGACGATATTGTCGCCGAGCTCGTCGAGTCGCCATCGAAAGCGAACAAGCAGTCGCGTCACGACGGGCCTGAAGCTGACGACAGTAGCGACGACGACGACGACAGTGCTCAAACGAATGCCGTGCGTCGAGCTGCACCAGTGCGCCGCGAGCGAGCGAGCCGCGCAGCAAAAGTTAAGAGTGCGCACACAGCAACGCCGAGCACGCGGGACGCCATGTACTACAACCGGAGCGAGGCCTGAGCTGGCAGACCACTCGTCAGTTCATGCAGTCTATTCAGTCCGTCAGTGCAGTCGAAGTGTGTGAATGGAAGATGTCACTTGCATGTCCTCGCGTGCTGTCTGTCTGTTGGTCTGTCGGACTGTCGAGTCGGTATGTCTATCGGCGATCGATCGGTCGATCAATCTGTCGGTGTCTCTGCGATGTGGACGAACTCACGACACTGCCGACGTGCGCACTCGCGCAGCACTGCTCTGCGGTCGCTTCCGACTCAACACAGCGGTCCGACGCTTCGGTGCTTCAGTAGGTGTTGCAGAAGTGCCACGACGGTGTGACGGACCTCGCGAAGCCGCAGCCGATGTACATCGCATCACTGACGCGCACATACTCGCTCGTTGCAGTGTCGCAGACGCGCTTGATGGCCGCGACGCACCTGCGTGGTTCGCACTGCGCGCAATGCAGTGTGCCTCAACTGACAGCGACGACGCGCTGTCGGCCCATGCCGAGAACCAGAGCAGTCGCGACCGCGGCGAGCGCTCGGCAAAGTCGGCGACGTCGTCAAATGGTGCGCGTGCGGCTGATATCGACTGCGGCGAGCGCGAGCTGCACGACGCTGCACTCTGTGGCTCAAAGCTACTGCTGTCATTTTCGTCTGCGAGCCACGGTCCAACGGGCGAGAGTGCGCTGCGGCGCGTGAAGAACGGGTTCACGTCGGCATTGAGTGGTGACGCGTCGTCGCTATCGCTTGCATTGTTCCCGCGTGATGGCAGCAGCTCGAGCTCGAGCGTCGCCGGTCGCGATGGCACGGGCGCCTTGCGGACAACGCGTGGTCGTCGTATAGCGTCGACAGTGCTCGACACGACTGGCCTCTGAATGCCGACACTGGTGGTTAAGCTGTGGATCTGTGACGTGCTACCGACGCTCTCGAGCATGTACGACCGGATGCGCATGCCTTCAGTATTGCCATCGTTGTTGTCGTACACGCGACTGTCCGCGACGAGCGCAGCGCTGCTGATGTGTCCGCTACTCGCGGCCAAACTGGCGCGTGGCAGTACCGACGACGTTGACGACGACAGCACCGTCGCGAGTGCTGCGGTGCTTGCAATGCCCGTTGCAACGACCTCGGGCGGCGAGAGCTGCAGAGCACGACCAGCAGTCTGTGGTCGCGTTATGTGACTCGCTGACTGCTGTCTCCGCATAAGCAAACCCGAGCTCGAGGCCGTTAGCATCGACGCCAACGCTGTTGCCTGGTTTTCGCCGCCATCTGCCGCTGTCATCATGCGCTCAACAGGGTTCTTGAGGTGTCGGCGCGCGTGGCGCTCAGCTGCGTCGCTGCTGTCACTGCTGCTGGATTGGCGCGCGTCGAGCGTGGCGCTAGCAATCGCCTCGCGCTGCTGCTGCTGTTGCATCACGATCGTCTCGCGCAACTCGCTGATGATGCGCTCGAGGTCCGCGTCAGTCCGCTGCAGCGACGCGATCGACGTCACTCGTCGTGTCGACTCGGAGCCATTAGAGCTGTCATTCGTGCTGTTGCTGTCGTCAGCGTGTTCGTCGTTGTTGGAGCCGACGCTCTTGCCAGCACAGACGAGGAACGATGTTGACGGCACGAGCAGTGGCGGTGGCTGCTGCAGATCACTCGATCGAGGCGTTAGCGTCACTGCGTCGTCACCTGGATGCGTGCTGCTCGATTTGCTCTTGTTTGTGGGTTTGCCAGGTCGGACACTGCGGCCAAACGCCGCGCCTGTGCGCGCATGCGCATGACCTGCGCGCTTGAGCACGGGCGGCGGTGCGTGCGGCTCGTGCAGCAACGCATCTTCGTCGCGACTCGCACTGCCATGACTGAGCGCAGGTCGATCGCCCCAGCGCATTGCGACGACGACGTCAGTTCTCAAAGTGGTGATGGCAACCTAGCCATGTAGACACCCTCGTATACGAATGACTAGAAACAATCTAACAATAGCCAACGACTGGCTCCTTGGTTGAAGGACCTTCATTCTGTAAAATGATCAAATGCGCACTTGCACAATCCACATTTTATCTTTCCCCGCAACGCACAAGCCGCTACGAGTCCGCAATGTACGGCAGCGTTGGCTTGGTTGCTACCAGTAGCATCGCTACTCGAACGCCAAATGTGCAGGTCCGTGTCGAACGCGTCGCGAGGGCGTCGCGCATCTGTCAGTCGCGCTCGCGTTTTGCGCGGTGCTGCGCCATGTACACAACACGTGCATGGGTTGCGTCGACATGCGCGACAGAAGCGTCGCTGGAGTCGGCAGGAGGTGGAGTGTGCGTCCATTGCATCCTGCGTATCTGTGCTGTCGCCGTGTGTCAGTTGGAGAATGTTGCGTTGCTGGACACACACATACACAGACAGACAGTTTTGGTGGCACAGACCTCTGGCTTAACTCGCGCCTTACACACTTGGACTGGAACGTCATGTTAGTACCTCAAGAGGCAGCAAGTCGCCGAGACGAACGAGCAGTGCCAATCGCACATGCAACTGCAACTTTTCCGATAGTACACTTATGATGTTGATTTATTTTGTCAGAAGTTAAATTGTTGGCTTGTGTGGTTCACTCACATTGTATTTTTGACCATTTTCACGACCACAAGCAGCAACAGCACAAAAGAGCAGGTCGTCGCACACGTGTGCCTTGCGACGTCGCGCTAGACTGCCGCGCAGCTCCCATAACACGGTCGCGACACCACCGCACGTAGCACAACGCTAACAACATGGGCGAGCGCAAGGTGCTGAACAAGTACTTCCCGCCGGACTTTGATCCGTCGCTCGTGCCGCGGCGCAAGCGGCCAAAGAACGAGCAGATCGAAGTGCGCATGATGCTGCCGTTCTCGCTCCAGTGCGGCACGTGTGGCGAGTACATGTACCGCGGCAAGAAGTTTAACTCGCGCAAAGAGGAGGTCGTCGAAGAGACGTACCACGGCATCCGCATCTTTCGATTCTACATCAAATGCATCGTGTGTTCGTCCGAGATCACGTTCAAGACCGATCCAAAGCATCAGGACTACGTTGCTGAGCACGGCTGCGTGCGCAACTTTGAGCCATGGCGCGAGTCCGAAGCGGACGAGGACGCTGCGCACCAGGAACGCGAAGACGAAGAGCGCGGCGACGCAATGAAAGCGCTCGAGAACCGGACGCTCGAGTCGAAGCGCGAGATGGACATTCTCGATGCGCTCGACGAGATCAAAGCGATCAACCAGCGCCACGCCAAGATCGATACCGACGCGCTCTTGCAGCAGCATGCAGCTAACAGTAAGACTGATAGTGACAGCATGGAGGTGACAAAGGAACAATTGGCGCAACAGTTGGACGCCGATTTGCAACAAGCGAAGCGCGCATTTGAGGCACGCGGCGTGAAGCGCAAGGTTAGTGACAGTGTTGAACGAGCGACAATTGTAACAAGCAGCGCAATGGCGACGAACGCAGCTGCGACGGCGCTGCTCGCACCAGCAGGCGACAAGCGTGTGGAGACGCCGACAACTGCGCTAGCTCCAGTTGTTGTTGTCAAGAAGAAGAAGACGACGGTCGTAACAGCAGGTGCGAAGACGAAGCCGAAGAAGAAGAAAGCGCCAGTGCAAGCAGTTACGAGTCTCGTTGCGCAGTACAGCGACAGCGAGTAGCTGAATAGCTGGATGAATAGCCCATTCACCCATTCACCCATGCATTTTCTGTGATAGCAATCCATGTGCAATATAAACTTGCACAAAATAGCAACTCATGTGTAATAGAACCTTACACATGATAGCAAATCAAGTGTGATAGAAACTCTTGTGATAGCAACTCGTTTCGACTACGTTCTCCAATGCACACAGCTACAACTGCTGTCAATCGACCGACTCGTTAGACCTGCACTCGTTACGCTGCTGGCTCGAATGGCGTGAGCAGATGCTCCGAGAACGCGCGGAGCTTCGCGACACCGCGCACTTCTTCGTTCAAAAGCGGCATCTCAACGACGTGAAAGTCTTCGTAGAGGTCGTAGATCTGGTCAATGTACTTTTGTTGCATTTTGTGGCGCGCATTGCAATTGTGACACGTCGAGTCACTTGCTGGGTACAGCACTTGGTTCACGACAACGTTGTGGACGTCAATGTCGAACTTCGTGAGCTCCTGCACGAGGCGCTCGGTCTCGTAGAGCGATAGAAACTCGGGAATGCACACGCAGACAAACGTCGTGCGCTCCGGGTCCTTAAACTGCGCATTGACCTTCTGGATCACGTCGCGCGTCGCTTCGAGCTTGCCCAACAGCAACTCTTGCGACGGCAGCGCGCCGCCCAAGAGCGCCGAGACTTGCGAAAACATGCCGCTAAACTGGTTCTTGAGCGCCAAGATCTTCTCAAACGCCTTGTCAAGTGCTGTTGGGAAGCTTAGCAACCGCAACGTATGGCCAGTAGGGGCAGTGTCAAACACAATGACGCTGTAGTCCATGCTCTGGACCTGCTTCATGAGCTCCGCAAAGCTCATGGCTTCGTCAATACCGGGGATCGAGTTCGTCAGGTCTTTCATGAACGACGCCATGCCCGCGTTGTCCTGCACGCCATCGGCATTCATCTCTTCGAGCTAATATGGTACAAATGTCGTTTGTACCAAATTGTCACATATGGTACAAATCAGTGAGCCATGTACAATATGATACCGACAGGTAGTAGTGATGGAAATAGTGACGTACGTCGACGTTTGGGTCGATCTCCATGACGGCGAGGTTCGTAAAGCCGTGTACGAGCGTCGGTTCGCGCGTGAACTTTTGTCCAAACGCATCGCTGTGGACGTGTGTGCACGACAGTGTATGTGTAGCGCCAGTCAGTTGCAGGACAAGACAGAGCGCACGCGCATGTGCGTTCGCAGGCGGCCAAACGACAGCAGCACATGCACATATATGCACACATGGACACACAGGCACACACCTGAGATTGTGGGCCGGGTCGGTCGACACAATGAGCACCTTCTCGCGCTCGAGCGAGAGACGAATGCCGAGGCAGCACGACGTCGTGGTCTTGCCGACGCCGCCTTTGCCACCGACGAAGATCCAGCGCAGCGACGTTTGCGCGACGAGGTTGCGCAGACTCGCTTCGGGCACGTCGGCGTTGACGATCGCAGATGCCATCGTGCTGTAGATGGATGTTGAGAGAGAGGAGGAGGAGGAGGAGGAGGAGGAGGAGAGTGACGAGCACGTGCAGGGAGTTGAGCTGCTCGATTTGCAGTCGCTTTCAGGCTTTGATGCTGTTGCTAATGAGGGGATAAATCTATTTATCATGTGTCACGCTATTTTGTATTTTCGGATCCTATATAAATTCTAGAATTCGGTCACGTCACATGCAATTAGGCATCAATCCTAGGTCAGTTGGACCCTGAAACCTGCTCGCAATGCACAGCGACCACACAGACCACCACCACATCAACTCTGCTCAAGACCGACTGACGAAGAGGATGCTGGCGCTTGTGCGAGCTGCTGCGAGCCGCTCGGCCGTTGCGACGCGCGCTGCTGCGATGCCTGCACCGTCGACGACGACGATGAGCCGCTCGCTGTACATCCAGGTGCGCGAGGGCCACGACCCCGAACGTGTCGCGAGCCGCCTCCACGGCGTCATGAACGAAGACGGCATCATGCGCACGCTCGCGCTCAAGCGCTTCCACGAGAAGAAGTGGCAGAAGCGCAAGCGGAAGGTCGAGGAGCAGACGATTCGCCACGCGAACCGCAAGATCGGCTCGATGATCGACTTCATCCTGCGGCGAAAGAAGGCGTACGTGCTTGTGTGTGTACACGATGTGTCGCCTCTTCGGCAGCACTATACTGTATGCACATGCCATCACTTGCTCGTCTCATCATGGCGCTCACGTGTTGCTGCTGCGTGTATTGATATCCATCCAGTGGCTTCTAAGCGCTTGCGTCCACGCTGCACGTCTGTCTGCTGCGATCGCGACTCGCGACTCGCGACTCGCGACTCGCGCGTCTGTAGAGCGAGCGAGTGCATACAGAGAGCTCTTGACGTCACGAATACCAGCCTTTTGCCTCATAGTCAGTCATTCGCTTCAGTGCGGTCTTGCAATGCGCGTCGTCTGCGTCTCGTGCATCATGCGCTCTGTGTCGCGTGGCCGATCGACTGCGAACGCCCTGTGTCTCTATCCTACGAAACGACGCGAACGGCGAAGCCACCGACGCTTGCACGTCTCTTCGTTCGACATTCGCCGACAGTACGAACGACTGCACGTTGGCGACTACGTCGGCTCGGTCCAACGTCCAACCGGTCGCCTCCATTCAAGCAACATAAAGTCATCTATCGACCGAGCAAGCAGCTCGAAACGAACGGACGTCATGCAAGCAAATCATTACGACACCGCCACCCCACACGCATGACCATCAGCCTTCTGGCTGGCTGACTGGCTACTCAAACCTACGCGCCAAGCCACGTCTTGATGTCGGCAATCTGCTGCGCGACCGCACTCGCGCTCGTGCCACCTGCAACGCTCTTCCGCTCGACGCTGACGTCAAAGTCCCACACAGCGAGCACATCGGTCGCAAATTGCGGATGAAGCGGCTGGAGCTCGTCAAACGTCAGCGCACTCAGTGGCTTCCCCAAGTCTTCAGCGAGACGCACAGCAGCGCCTGCGACATGATGCGTCTCGCGGAACGGCACGCCTTTGCGCACGAGGTACTCGGCCAAGTCAGTTGCGAGCATCTCGGTCACTAGAAACGACCGCATGACTTGCCCGTTCGGCGTCATCGTTGCCAACACACCAGTTGCAATCGCGACACAGTCCTGGACCGTGTCAATAACGTCAAACAGTGCAGTCTTGTCTTCCTGCAGGTCCTTGTTGTACGACCGCGGGAGGCCTTTGAGCGTCACGAGGAAGCCGTTGAGGCGCCCGATGACAGTCCCAGTCTTGCCGCGCAGGAGCTCGAGTGCGTCCGGATTCTTCTTCTGCGGCATCAAACTGCTGCCAGTGCTGTACGCATCGGCCATTGTCACAAATTTCTATAACATAGCAATTTTGGAAACAAACATTAATAACAGTGTCGAACACAATGCGTTAGAAACTCATCGACGGAATGGCAGTGTCTGTCCTCTTGTAGGACAACGTACCAATGTGTTGTAGATGATCAGATCTTCAGCGAGTTGCGAGAAGTGGACCATGAGCAGCGACGCCCAGAAGAGGAACTCGGCGACAAAGTCGCGGTCCGACACGCCGTCGAGGCTGTTTGGCGTTACATTTGCAAACCCGAGCGAGGCCGCAAGCGCCGCGCGGTCGAGTCCAAACGAGTTGCCTGTACATGTTCATGCAGTAGCCGTCATAGACAGTCAGCAATGGTAGGCGACTCGACGAAGTACGAATACGCGGCAGCAATACCCGACAAACCCGACAAGGTACGAATCCACACAATCAGCAACCACGTACCAGCGAGCGCACCGCTACCGAGTGGCAACACGTCGACGCGCTTCGTGAGGTCCGTGAGCCGCTCGGCATCGCGCAAAAGTGCTGCAACGTGCGAGAGCACCCAGTGCGCGAACCGAATCGGCTGCGCGGGCTGCAGGTGCGTAAACCCTGGCATGAGGAGCTCAATGTGCGTCTCTGCAAGCTGCGTCGCGGCGCCAATGAGCTCTTTGAGCGCGTCTTGGAGCGTCGCAATGACGCTCTTCAAGTAGATGCGTACGTCAGTAGCGACCTGGTCGTTGCGGCTGCGACCAGTGTGGAGCTTGCCGCCAACGGCGCCAACGAGTTCGGTCAGGCGACGTTCGTTCGCTGTGTGGATGTCCTCGTCGCCGTCTTTGATAACGAATGTACCAGTCGCCCATTCGCGCTTGACAGCTTCCAGCCCGTCAACGATCGCAGTTGCTTCCGTGGCAGTCAACACGCTGCTGCGCTCGAGCGCCTGTGCGTACGCTTGCGAGCCTTCGAGGTCGGCGCGCCACATGCGCTTGTCGACCGAGAGCGACTCGTTGAATTTGTCCATAATCGGGTCGACTTTGCCGCGGAAGCGACCGCCCCAGAGCTTCTTTTCCTGCGCTGGTGGTGCTGGCGTCTGTTGTTGCGTGCTCATTGTAGATGGCTGTGTCGGACGTGCGGGTAGTCGAGAGCAAGTTGGCGAATGCGCAGGCGAGCAGATCCAAATGGCAGCATTAAGCGTCGTGTGGAAGCGTTGAAAAGTCTTGTGGTGGGATGCAATGACGGAAACAAATGCACCTGATTCAGTGTAATTGGTATAGATGATATCAAATAGTTTTGAAACAGCGCAGCAAATCACTGGCTACTCGAGTACGTGCAGCCAATCACAGCGCGATGTTGTGTTCAATCAAGCCATATGCTGTTAAGTTTGGTCATGCGAGCTGAAAACTGCGAGCTGCGCACTACTGCTGTGGAAACGAGTGACGCAGACCAGCGCTGCGGTTGCGTCTCTTACATGTGGCTGCAAGTAGGTGCGAACGTGCCTGTGTGCATGTGTGCACTTGCGCACTTTGCGAATTGCAGTCACATTACGACTGCGAGATAACGATCCCATCCGCCGATTGGACGTGATACAAACCGAGAGATGGGGCCAGTCATCACTAACCAGCCAGTCGTCAGATGCAGCACTGCATACAATACGGCAAACTACTGCTGTGTGACGACACCCTACGCGTGAGATTGATCGTTGCGAGTCAATAAGACACATACGGGAGATCGCATGCGAGTCTCTGAATGCGCAATGCTAGACGCACACCATGTACAAGACAGCTCTGCATGCAGAATCGAGTAGTATGTATCAGTAGTAGTTAAATCAAGTCGTGACGCTCTAACGCTCGCGACACTAGAAACAACTACGATCCCATCGTGCTGCATACGTACGCGCCGGTCAGCACTGCTGGCAGCACTGCATGCCAGAGCGACAGTGCGTCACGCGTCGCCCAGGACGACGCGAAACCAGTTGGCGCGGCGGTCGTCGACGGCGTTGGCGCAGCACTCGCGGTCGTCGTTGGCGTTGGCGATGTCTTGGGGCTCGCGCTAGTGGTCGACGGTGTTGGTGTACCACTTGTTGTCACGGTCGTACCTGCCGATGGTGCAGTCGCCACACCAGTCGATGCAGTCGGCGACGTCGTGGTCGTCTTGGGCGTCTGTGTAGGCGCCTGCGTCGTCGTCGCCGATGTTGTGGTCGTGGTAGTCGTCGTCACCGGCGCCGTTGTCGTAGTGGGACCAGTCGACGTCGTCGTAGGTGCAGTAGACGTTGCTGCCACTGGCGAGGTCGTCGTCGATCCGGTCGTTGTCGTTGTTGCTGCCGGCGCAGTCGTTGTTGTCGTCGTCGTTGTTGTGGTTGTCGTCGTCGTTGTTGTCGTCGTCGTTTTTGATGCAGTCGTTGGTGTCGATGTAGTCGTCGGTGTCGGTGTTGTCGGTGTCGTCGTCGTCGTTTCAGTCGTGTCGGTCGCAACCTGTGCGCTGGCATCGGTCGAACCCACGACCGGGTCGTAGAAGAGCGTCTGCTTGAAGGACGGG
>JAADWX010000600.1:0-18170 GCA_023336405.1 Globisporangium echinulatum | reverse complement strand
GGAGGGTCTCTCAGGTATCCCGCCATGGTACCGCAACGGCGGGTTCGACCTCGAGATCTGGCGCAAGTTCAACAACGGCGGTGATAACGACATCGACCAACCGATCAACGGCGTGCTCGGCGGACCAAATTCTATTCCGGATTGGGTGCACAACATCGAAGTGCCAACGGACGCCGCCGCTGACGGGAATGAGCCGGTCTTGGACGATCACGTGTATGGCAATTTTGACATGCCACTTTGGTTCCAGGCGCAGTTCTTTGGCACAAAGGTGTACGAGCCCAAGGCCGCGACGATCCCAGCTGCCTCGGCGCTCGATGTCGATGGCGACGCTGCCGTCACGGCGTCCGAGTGGGCTGGGTTCTCGCAAAAGCTGCAAGACAGCGCTACAGCGACCACTGCGAACGTCCGCGACGAGACTGGCAAGTCGATGCTCGACGCTATCATCGCGTTCCACTACAACAATCTCAACGCGTGTCTGCTACGCCACGCTCCGGTGCGTCGCGCAACGAGTGACTTGTTCAAGCCGTTACGATCGCATACCTCACTGTGTATATGGGTTGGTGTCGCGGACACACCCAGCTGCTGAACTCACGATTGCATATGTATTCGCGTGTACATGCTCCTGTTGCTGCTGGTTAACTCACGACTGCATATTTGTGTGTGTACATGCAGGCGTCCGTGTCCATAGCCGAGTTCGACACGACAGCGGCCGAGCTCGCGGCCACGTGCAGCGTCAAGTTCAAGTACTCACTGCTCGCTGGCGTTGCGCCGTTCGAGTGGGTCGCACGCAAGCGGTCGGCGATCACGAGCGACGAGCTCCTCAAATGGTACAGCGAGCAGTTCAACAGCGCGATCGACGACATCAAGCACGAGCGCATCGGTCCCGAGTTTGAGGCAGCGGTCCCAGGCGCCAGGAAGAGCCTCGAGTGCCTCGCAGACATTCTATCGGGACACGTACGTTGTCGATGTGACTGGCTCCCTGTGGAGGCTCGGATAGAGAGAAAGGGAGTGAAAAGTTGCTGTGATCTGGTGACTGACGCACGTGTGTGTGATCTCGATTTGTGTATGTGTGTCGTCTGTGCATTTGTGGACTGCGCGCTCCAGAACGCGTCTCAGCTGATCGACCGCGATGCATACTACGCCGTCGCGAGTGCGACTCTCGCGTGCGCAAGCGACGAGTCGAGCTAAGTGCTCGACTGCTCGCGTCAATGCGTGCGCTCGCCCAAGTCGCGTCAGTCACGAGAGACTTCACTCTTTTCGTCACCTTCCATTCTACCTATTCATCACATGCTCATTTGTAACATTTGTAACAACTTGTTGTATTCGTAAATACCAGTGTTAAGCTCGTACCATACAAACTGCCATGTTTTACGCAGTGTCCTCAGCGTCAGGCTTCACTCGCGCTTACGCTCATTGCTGGCTTCTGCTTTGATACGTCTCGTACACATGTGCTACCGGTCCAAACGCGTGCTGCCGGAGAAGATCGCACGTGCCTCTAATGTGAACCACTCGCGGCGCTTTGCAGTGTAGAGACTCGTTGTTGCCGTTGCTGCGAGCGCGACTGCTTCAGTGGACGACGACCTCTGAGCACATGGAGGATAGCACAGAGGCGCGTCAAAGAACGAAACGCGAGCCCAAAGTGTCTGTTGCACGCAATTCTCCACCGCAGGTTCAGAGATTTCGTCCCCCAGTCGTCGCGCGACTGGCGCCGGTTCAAAGAGGCTCATGTAGTGGCGCTCGATGTGTGAAGCGACGATCATAACCTACTGGCTTGGGCGAGGCCGCACTCAGCTCGACAGGGCGCATTCTCAATCTTGCCGCGTTGGCGAGTGAGAGCAGAGCAGCGTCAACGTCAAGAACTGAAGCGTCGCAGCAGCAGCAGCGATGAAGGTGAAGTACTGCCTCGTAGGCATCGCGATGCTAGCGATGCCCAGCCAAGTCCACGGCTGGGGCTTCTTCGCAAACATCTTCCATGCGATTGTGAGTATCTTCGTGCCGCCGGCACCGGCACCACCTCCACCGGCGCCGACACCGACACCGACACCGACGCCAACACCTACGCCCAAAGTGATCAAGACAAAGACGATCATGATGCGCACCAACATTATGCCGACGTGGGGTGAGCTTGCGCCTGTCAGTGCTGTCAAGATCAAGCTCGGGCGTGTGGCCGACTACTGGAGCGGCATGCTCGAGAACGACCTCAGCACGTACTCGTCGCTGTACACGACGACGGCGGAGAAAGAGGCGGCAAAGACGAAGATCCTGGCGTACTACAGCGCCGCGACCAAGTGTCTGACCGAGCAGTCACTTACAACACCGAACCCGCCAGAGACGTTCAGCGTCCGCATCAATGACGTCGGCACGTGTGTAGCGAAGGCTGCGATACCGCAGTTTGTCATCCTCGACACGAACATGGTCACGCCGAAGATGCCGATGTACGTCCCTGGCGACCACCTCGACCCGGACGATTACGCGCCGCCACCCACTCCCGCACCAACGCCACCGCCCACGCTCGCGCCTACACCCTCCCCAACGCCACCACCCACGCTCGCGCCGACGCCGCCACCCACATTTGCGCCGACGTCACCACCCACATTTGCGTCGACGTCACCACCCACGGTCGCGCCAACGGAAGCGCCAACGGAAGCGCCGACGTTCGCGCCGGTGTCGCTTTCCACGGAGACACCTACGCTCGCGCCGATGTCGACTCCTGCGCCGTTTGTAGACCACCAGACGTACTACGAGGACGAGAGCCCAATCGAGATGCACATCCAACCCGCTATCGACTCCGAGGTCCCACCATGGATGCTCAACCCTCCTGGCAAGAATGGCGCTGGCATTCCGCCGCTCGCACTGATCAGCGAAGCGATTCTCGACGTGCCATCGGCGCCAATCCTACCGAAGCCCCAGGCACCGGATGTGCCAGTGTGGATGCAAAAGACGGCGCCGAACCCGAAGGCTGCAGCCGTGCCGGACTTCCGCACCGTCGACGGCGACAGCAACGGACTTGTGACACTCGACGAGTGGGTCGACTACGTTAATAGTCTTGGCAATGTGGCTCGCGAGGTCGCGAAGAGGGCGGATGGCGAGCACGGATTCGACCTGCTCAGCGCGATCATCGAGCACCACTACAAGCACCTCGCAAAGTGCGTCACGATGGTCGCTGGCGAGGTACGAACGCTTGCGCATTGCTCTCAACACTCTCGAGTGTCGATCCTGTTGCTGTCGTTGGCACATTCTCGATTGTCGCTACTTGTACTGGACTGACAGTATCTACTTTCCCGGTGTCGTTACTACTACGAACTGTCAGGCAACGGAGAAAGCGCTGGACGCGGCTGAGTTCCAAGAGGTCGCGCCGCGCATCGAGGCGCACTGCAACGTCAAGTTCCGCTACTCGCTGCTCGCAGGTCCGCCGCCATTCGAGTGGGTCGCTGGTCACAAGTCGACCGTGACCGCCGACCACGTCTCGAGCTGGCTCGCACGCGAGCGCGAGATCGCAGCCAAGGACGCGATGCCGATGCCAGCATCGCTGGTTGACGAGATTGACTGCTTTGAACAGGCGCTTCTTGCCAAGGTGCGTTCATGTCGCTCTGTGCTGCGTTTGTGCTCTGGCATTTCTGTTGCGAGGACCTGTAAGATAGATGAATGTATCGAGCGACGCACTGACGCCTGTTGCTGATACTGTCGATGTGCTCGATGATGCTGCGGCGCCGATCGTTAGAAGCACGAGTCTGTGGACCGCCTCAAGTTCTACGGCGCGGTCATGGGCTGCACGGTTCAAAACTAGACACGCGCGTGTTTCCGTCGCCGTCGTTTGTAGTCGCACTCGTTCGTTTGATTCTTGGTCGTCTCGGCAGCTTGTGCAGCAGTGAGGAAGGCGTTGTCAGCACGTGTTTCCATGCTGTGCGCATGCGATTCGATGATCGTACTCTAGCGAAGTGTGCCTTCTTCAGCGTTATTCTACACTTAGGAGACGCGGTGTGTGGGACCCCAGATACTCGAGTTTGCATACGCGTGAGTGTGAGTGTGGGCGTCGCAAGCTTAGCATTCGCTTATAAGCGTTGCACAACAGTGTTGTGGTGTCATTGGGTCTGCTCGCTATCTAAATTGGACGGGTAGTTGTGGTTCGTTCGCACACTGAGTCGAAAGCGTTAACGAACGTGGGTACGGCGGCTCGACCAAGTGGGCCACGACCGAACCGAACCGCGGCGTCTCGAACCCTGCGCTATCATGCTGAGCTACCAGTGAGACGCAGCTAACGGCGACTGCTGGATCCACATGAACAGGCGGATCCCGACCTTTCGACAGTGTCGGAAACGTGTTCTTGCCATTCTCCGATCTGCATCGCGCGTTCCTACAATCCGCATTGCATCACAACAACGATGAAAGCCAACACGTGCGTCATTGGCGCGATCACCATGGCGCTGGTGTCGCTCGAGACAGCAGGCGAGCCACAGCTCAGCATGGTCGGCTTGGGCAATTCGTCCAAGACTAAGACCGTGTCATTGCGCGCCGCGATCGTGCCAAGCTGGAGCGACGTCGCGCCACCTAAGGTCGCGACCGCCAAGCTCGAGCGCGTGAGTGACTACTGGGACGACCTCGAGAGCAACGACGTCGATGCACTCAAGGCCGTTCTCACTGGCACGGCCGAGAAAGAAGCGGTCGCAGACATCAAGACGTTCTACGCTGCAGCGCGCAAGTGCTTGACCGTGAACTCGCTTACGAAAGGTCTGACTGCAAGGGCGTTCATGGCCAAGTTGAGCGAAGTGACGGCGTGCGTGAACAAAGTCGACGTACCGACGTTTGTCGTGCCGATCGCAACGACAGTCACGCCCGCCAAGTCGACGTATGCTGCGTGGAAGCACATCAATGCCGAAGACTACGACGACGGCATTGACGATACGTACACGACTCTCAAGTCCAAGACGATCGCGCTGCGTCGGACTGTCGTCCCAGACTGGGACGACGTCGCACCGGCTGGTGCGACAACGCTCAAGTTTAGCCGCGTTCAGGACTACTTGACCGACCTCGAAGCGAACGACCTCGCGCTCTTTGACGGCTACTTCACGTCGACGACTGCGAAGCGCGATGCGACCGAGAAGATCGCAGCGTTTTACGACTCGGCGGCCAAGTGCGCGAAGAGTCCGTTGCTCCCGACGACGCGCTACGACGAGCGCGCGTTCAATGCCAAGGTCGATGCGGTACACAAGTGTCTCGACAGCACGGACGCCCCGACGTTTGTGGTCTCGAGCACTGTCAAGCGCACGGGCGCAGCGTCGACGTATGACCCGGCAAAGGCGTTTGACGCAAACGACTTTCCAAAGACATCAGCGCCTGCGACAAAGGCGCCGATGACAGCAGCACCGACGATCAAGTCTGTGACGCCAGCGCCAGCAACCCAAGTGCCTGTAGCAGCCCCGATGGCGACACAGGCGCCTGTAACAGCAACGCCAGCAACGCACGAGCCTGCTACGTCAGCGTCAGCAACGCATGAGCCTGCTACGTCAGCGCCAGCAACGCATGAGCCTGCTATGTATGTCCCGTCGTCAACGACGGAGCAGCGTGCTAGCACTGCTCCTCCCGTCATTGTGTACACCCCAGCGGATGAGCCTCAGAATACCGAGCCAACTGGTAGCACTACTCCTCCATTCGTTGCCTACATCTCGACATATGAACCACACACAGCCGAACCGTCTGTTGACACTGCTCCTCCAGTCGTAGCAAACTTCCCGATCAACGAGCCACGCATGGCTGATCCGCATGTCGACACTGCTCCTCCTTACGTGGCTTACCTTCCAACCGAGGAGCCACACACGGCCGAACCGATTGCAGCCGTGAACATCACGAACGACACACTATCTGGCAGTGCTACTGATGCTACTTCAACGACGACGACAGCGCATATAAGCGACACGTCACCACCGATCATACCGGCCGTGGACGATATCAAGCCACCACTGAGCGCTCCTGCGAATGCAGCAGCGCCGCTGTTCAAGACGCTCGACATCGATGGCGACGGCGTCGTCGCACCGGCCGAGCTCGTGTGGTACATCAGCAGTCTAAACGCCAACGCACGTCACATAAGTGCGAAAGCGCAGGACAAGCACGGCCTCGCGCTGCTCGACACGGTCATCGACTACCACTACGCGAGTCTCCAGGCGTGCACGCTCGCGCTTCTCGCCCACGTACGACCCTGCGCACGTCTGGCCACGTGTCTATAGCTGCAACGCCTCTCACGATCGTATGTGTGCGTCTACTGTGTATTCTGCTGTGTCTTGTCCACTATAGGCCGAGAGCACGGCGCTGGCGCCAGCCACATACCAGGCGCTCGCAATCGATGTTGAGACGATATGCAACATCAAGTTTCGCTACTCGCTGCTTGCTGGACCTCCACCGTTCGAGTACGTTGCGGGCAAGTTGCGCGCGATCGCTGCGACGCAGCTCGTCGACTGGTTTGATACGCAGCTGCAGCACGCGCGCTCGGACGTTGTGACTGGAAGCGCTGCACCAGACGCTGCGGCGCTGCTGCTTGCGCGCGCCAAGTTTGTCCGCTGCCTCACCGACACTGTCAAACCAATGGTACGTCGCCGATGCTCAGTTGGACGAAGAGAGTGAAGGGATATGACTGGACCTCACGATGGCTTTGTATCGTACATGGTGACGACGCAGCACAACACACCGGTCGATCGCGCGCTGTTCTACGACATCATCGACAAGAGTTCTGCATGCGTGCACGAGGACTGAGCATACTGAGCATACTGCAGCTGGCCGTCAGTTCATCCGTCCATTCGAAGTGAATGAGACTGAGTTGTCGTTGCTGCTGCTGCTAAGGGACGGATCCGATCGACTGTCGGAGCCGTAGCACTCGATCCATCCTTCCACTACGCTACGATGTGACTGTCTTGCCCCAATCGATTTTTATACCACGGAGTCAAATACTTGTCTTAGACTCTGTCAGTAGCGAGTTCCGCTGCTTCTGGCCTCCAAATACTGTACTTGGCTCTTGACTACCCTGCAAACTTAGTGACAGAGGATCGCTACGTGTGCAGCCGCAAGACTTGGACGCATACGCATGCTGCTGAAGCGCCTAGTCGCACCAGTCGCTCGTCACCGCTTCAGCTCTTCACATCTTACCAACCACTGCTCGAAAGAGCACGCACCGTCCAATCGACCAAACTCGCCGCAACACCACTCGTATCGTCCTACAGACACACCAGATCGCAATGCGCCTCGAGACTACGCGCGCGTGGTTCGTCCTCGCACTATGTGCATTTGCAACCAACTGTGTCGACAACTGCCAGTCCCAAGAAGCAGCTGAATCAGTTGAGACCACAACGAGTCTCGCAGCAATGCGCGAGACGATTCTACCGAGGTGGAGCGATGTTGCAAGTAGCGAAAACGCCCGGAGCATCGCAACCTCAGCGATTGCACGGTACTGGAACGGTCTCGAAGTCGACGACCTCGAGGCATTTGTGCTCCAACTCTCGCCCAAGAGCAAGCGTGACCGCGCGCAGCAAGCGATCGAGCAGCTCTACGATGCAGCAGCGACGTGTCTGCGCAAAAGCACGTCGCTCTCGTCGATGCAGCACGCCGTGTTTGAGTTCTTGATGCTCAAAGTTGAGAAGTGCATCGCGCGCGACGCGCCGATCCCGAGCCTCATCATTGCGACCACCAACGGGTCGTCGGCCGTCGTTACGGATGTCGTCGCGATCGCAATCACACCGGCGCCAGTTGTGACCCAAGCCCCGACGTCCGAGCCGACCAGCGCGACACCGCCATCAACGCCAATATTTGCGACATCAGCACCTGTAATTGCGACGCCAGCGTCTGTATTTGTGACACCAGCACCTGAATTTACAACTCCAACAACCGCAATTGAGACAACTGCACCGGCGATTGAAACGCCATCGCCTTCTGTGGCACCATTTGTATCTAATGCACCGCCACTGGAGCCATCAAGTGCAGTCCCGCAGCTACCTTCGATTGCGCCATTGCAACAAACAACGACCGACACTGTCAAGTCTGTACTGGCTCCTGAAGCGATCCGTCCAGCGCTCGGCCGTATCCCAGCAATGTCATTGCTTGACGCAGACGGCTCGGGCGTCGTTGCAATGGCCGAGTGGGATGCGTACGTCGAGAGCCTCAAGACCGTTGCACACAAGCGCGTCGCGTCGATCAAAGACACGCGCTCGAAAGCGCTGCTCGACACGATCGTTGTGTTCCACTACATCATGCTCCGCAGCTGCATCGAGCAGAGCGTCCAGTTGGTGCGTGTGTCTGTCGCTGTCACAAATACTCACGTACACCATCACTCACGATCTTGCAATCACATGGTATTGTCATTTGTTGCATGTAATTGCAACACACGAGCGAACAGAGCGCGACCCAGGACTTTGCGCAGCTCGTCGCCGCGATCGACGCGCACTGCTACGTCAAGTTTCGCTACTCGCTCTTTGCCGGCATGCCGCCGTTCGAGTTCATTGCGCGCAGTGCAGCTGCCGTCGCACCGGTGCAGGTCGTCGAGTGGTTTGCGGCGCAGCTTGCGATCGCGCGGTCCGACATGCGCAGCAGCAAGCGCGCGCTCGGGTTACCTCTCGCATCGCTCACGCGGCTCGAGGCGACGGTCGCGTGCGTCGCTGTTGCACTGCAGCCAGCAGTACGTGGTGGTCACGCATGGAGCTGGGCGTGCAGTGACATTCACTCACTGTCCGATTTGTTGCATCGCGACATGAAAAGCCGATTGTACGTTGCAACTGAGCTGCCTCCCGTCTGTGCTGTCTGTGAACTTGTCAAGCAGCGCGATGCCCAGATGTTAACGATGGTCGACAAGGCGACGTACCACCGCATGCTCGCGCAAGCAGAGCAGTGCAGCGCCAAGCGCATTCAGTAACGACAGCACATGTGCGACTGCCACATGGCTGTATCGCGTCGAATCGGCCGTATGGCCACACTGCAATCGCCAGGACCAGGACCATTGACACCAACATCGAACAGACTGATCTTAACCCATGGGCTCCTATTGACTGCTGACTGCTGCCTGCTGACTGACTGCTGCCTGACTGCGAAGGCGTTGCAGCACGGCTGTTTAACCGGCAAGTGGCTGGCAAAGCGAGGCGTCAGACTACACGTTCATGCCGCTGCTAATCTGGCCGCCACCGATGCCGCCGTTGCCACGACCACGGCGTCGGTTGCCACTGCGGCCGCCGCTGCCACGACCGCTACCACCACTGCCGCCTCCACCGCCGCGGCTGCCGCGAAAGTTGCGCCGGCCGTTGAGACTCACGGCGCCAAACGTCTCGGCGTTGAGCTTGCGCTCTTCAAAGCCCGTCATGCGGCCTTTGTGGCCCTCGAGTCGGTCGAGCGCGTCGCACGAAATCGTGTCAAAGAACGACGACTTTTGGTAGTGCGTCTGTCGATGAGCATGGCGAGACGAGATACACAGGCACGAGTGAGTGGTGGTGTCTCTTACATCCTGTTGCAGACGACTCGCATACATCCGCACATCTCGCGCATACATCCGCATGACTCTCGCACATGCATCTGCATGACTCTCGCATAGAAACGCACCTTGGGCTGCTCGGTCGAGAGCTTCGAGAACTCTTCTTCCTTGTTGAACGCTGTGAGGCGCGCTTCAAAGTCAAAGTCTTGCTTTGCAGCCCCAGCTGCCGACGACTCGTGCTGCGGACCACCACTCCCGGGCACGCGGCGCTCCTTGCGCTTGAGCAAGTGGCCGCCCATGCCAGGGATCGTGCGTGCGCTGTCGCTGCTGCTGCTGCTGTGCTGCTGCTGCTGCATCTGCTGCCGTCGGCTCTCGTTGTAGTTGGTTTGTTGCGCAAGAATCGCATTTGCACGCTGCTCGTTGTGCAAGTACTGCTCTTGCGGGGAGAGTGTTGGGCGCGCTTGCACGAGGGATGGTCGTTCGTGCGATTCGAGTTGCTGCGACTGCTGCGCAGCGATGTAGCTGCTCGAGACGGAGCCGGGCGTCAGGAGCGTCGGTGTCGTTGTCGCCTGCATCATTGGCTTCGCATTTGGTGGCGACAGCGGCTGTTGTGGTGGCATTGGTGGCTGCATAGACGGTTGGTGCTGGTCGATTGGTGGCTGCGGATACGCACTGTATGGCGCTGGCGGTGCGGCTTCACAGACGTGCAGGTCTTTGATCTCCGAGGCTTTGAACGCAGCAAACTGCAGCACTTGCGGCGACGGTGGAATGTGCTCGGCGCGGCGGCCTTCGGTCCCAAACGACCGCACGCTCTGGAGCGCGACCATCGACTGGCGCGTGTCGATGTTGAACAGAAAGCCTTCGTAGCGAATGTCGGTCTTCGAGATCAAGCTGATGCGCGAGCCAATGTACGGGATGCCGCTGTCTTTTGGCGCGTCCTGTTGCGGCGGTGCAGGTGGCGCAGGCGGCGCAGGTGGTAGCGGCGGCTGCGGCAGCGGTGGCTGCGATGGTTGTTGCATGGTTGCAGCAGCGGTTGCTGACTGACTGGTGGTAGGACTGCGCCGACACACACAGCAGAGAGCGATTTGGGTAGTGAGCATACACGCACATGCACATGCAAGCAGTGTATGCATGTGCAAATAGCAGCAGCAGCAGCAGCAGCAGCAGCAGCAGCGACATGACTGCACCTTGACGTGCTTGGTGATCGGCAGGTCGGTCGTTGGATCTGGCTGGCAGTGTGGTGTTCTCCCCCTCGATCTTGTCAAGAATGTGTCATGTGTGATGTATGTGTACGGCATCGTCGATAAAGTACGACAAAATATACAAATAAACTCATTCTGATGACAAGCCTAGATTTGTAGGAGAATACAAGAATATATATGATCATGAATCTCGAAGCAATCCGTGAAAGTACGATTTCGAATGTCCAATAAAGTACGATTCCGATGTTGCACAAGCAATGTTGCGCCAGCAAATTGCAGTCTCAGACGCACACAAGAACCCAGAAGCGCAGTAACAGCAGCATGGCGCCGAACTTTGCAACTGGTTGCTGCGACCCGCACGCTGCGTACGCGCTCGGCATGGTCGTCAAGATGCTGCACATGCAACAGTTAGTTGCGCGGTCGCCGCTATCTGCGTCGACAAAAAGCAGCAGTGATGACGCGAGTGCAGCAGCAACTAACGCAGTCGCGCTCTGCCACGTCCAGCTCGAGAAGCTCCAGCGCGTGCTCGAGAGTCCGCTTGTTTCGCTGTCTGAAAAGCAGGCGCTCGTTGCAATGATCGAAAATGCTGAGAGCGCGCAGGACGTCTGGACGTTCTTGGATCGCATGCACAGCGACAGCGACAGCGACAGCCGTGCCGACAGCGACGTTGCGACTGCTGCTGTTGCTGTACCAGCGACTGACGACGACGCATCCGATGCTGTTGCGCACTGCGAACACAATGACACAGCATTGCTTGTAATCCCGGAAGAGCTCGGCTGCGCGATCTGCTGCTGTACGTACCAACAACACTGCCAACCATCACTCTTGCCTGAAGCAGCATGACTGATACACACACACGTTCTGTTTATTTATGGATTTACACGTATTTATGGAAGATCAGCGGATTTAATGCTCGAGCCCGTGAGCCTTGCGTGTGGCCACAGCTTTTGCCGCTACTGTCTCGAGCTCTGGCGAAGTACCCGCGCAACGTGTCCAACGTGTCGATTTGCAGTACCTGCAACGGAAATCGTACTTCACGTGAACGTTGCGCTCCAGCACGTAATTGCAACGTTCTACCCGCAACAGTTGCAAATGCTCGCAACGCAGAGCGCAAGCGACCGGTTCGAGCAGCTCCGACTTGCGATCCATACCGCACTAAGTACGAATTCCAGCAACGACGACTTGAGGGATGTCCTGGCCCGTCTGCGAACACGCACAGGCCAACAACAGCGCGACCAGAGCCTTGCGATTTCGCTTGTGCTTGAAACTGACGTTGAGCTCCACGAGCGCGTATTGGCAGCTGAGATCCACGAGCGTTTGCGTAAAGAGCGTTTGTTGCGCGAGTCGTCGCGACGGCGCCACACAGCCGCGTACGGGAGTAACGCACCATCACTCTCGGCGCAAGTGAACCCTGCGCTGTTGCAGATCAACAGCAGCACAACGACCGTGCGTCGCAATGGTATTGGGAGTGGAGATGGTGGTGGTGGTAGTGGTCGGAGTAGCAGCAGTAGCAATCTGCTCGCGACGTTTTTGAACCGCAAGAGCTAGCGCTCGGCTTGGTCATGCATGCTGTTGCAAATGCGTTTTGGACCATTCATATGAACCAGATAGGTGGAAAAGCGATATAAAATCAAAGACAATTTGGATCACATGGATTGTACTTGATTTTGTATGGACAGCTGCTCGTATACAATATCACTTCAAAATGAAATAACACATTTGATAAATGAAAAAGCGATTCAAGCGTCACGTTCAGATCTGTATATTTGTAGTAGCCATGAGTGTATTTCTTCTAGAGGAGTAGTACATTCCGATACTTTTTATGCTGATTCGTAAATATGGACGCGAAGTCAAGGCTGCAACATAAACGCCTCCCACGATGCTGGTTGCGATGATCATCGAATCGAGATCTGTACGGTACATTTTACCATCCGAAACATAACGTACTAGATATTTTAAACAAACCAAACCCACAAACGAGTGACAAGAGTGTATATATAACTGTTATCGAAAACATTTGCGATTGTAGGAAACATTCACACCCGCCAATAAACGAAAGGTAAAACTTGGTCTTAATATATAATTTCCTGTGCCATACCAATCTCGACACTCACACTGCAACTCACCTGTGCAGCGAGTGCTGAAGATCTAAAATCGAGATCTATTTACAGAAAATCAATATCATTTGAATATATATATAATGTCATGTTTCTTGCCTATCAATTTATATAAATTATAAAGCCCAATATTAACGCAAATTAGAAATTATTTTTAATTGTAGTAGAAATGAATTAGATAAATTTACGAAGATTAATCACACCCATAACACTTGCCATGTGTCCTATCTCGACTAAATTATACATAATTTTGAAAGCAGATACAGATACACCTTTAAAAAACCTGATTATTTTGAATTTATATTGATCAGTAATAGTTACATAGTAATGAATTAGAATACTCGAAGTAGATTTGGTAGGACATCGTCAAACATCAAACACAATCGAGTGTACCTTCCTTTAAAAATCAATACACATATTTGTACAATAATTTCGTTCGCTCACGCCTAGTGTCCAAAATTTTGATAGTAGTAGGTTCTTTTTCGACTATAAAGCGTTTATACGATATGTTGCAGGATTCAGTTACATATGCATGCTCATGGGCAATTTCCTGCTGATGTATGGTGGTTATAATTGCAAAGGATATTATATCATTTAATCAACGTCGAGTTGCAATCATTGGCACTGATAGCATTTTATGAACGAAGTTACTCACTGCCATAGCGACACTTGGCTGACAGCGTGCTGACAGTGTCAGACAGGACACAATGGCAATAATATATAAAAGTATAATTAGAATTGTAAATTGTTTTGAGTGTCGAGAGTAGCGAGGGAGAGAGCGTGAGAGTCAAACGGTCTCAACGAGCAAGCGTGCGCCCGCATTGAGCTCACGACCTTACGTACGTACAATTCCGCCACGACTGAACGAAAACATAACTAGTGCGTGCGTCCGCGCCTTGTGTATGTGTGGTTACTTTTTGCTGACGCTCTTCTGTTTTTGAATGTACGCAAGCCATACGGCAAAGGCAAGGCGAACGAGTCGCGAGAGGTACGAACGAGTCGCGAGAGGTACGCTCTCGCTCGATCTATCGTATTGAGTCGAATAATCGTGTGGCTAATCTGACTCTCCAGAGAATGAAACGCAGCAACCAGCAGCTCATCAGCTGCACTTCTTTGCTGCTATGCGATATTGCGAAGTTCGCAGCTCTTTCATTTACATTGTTACAAATACTATATGTTACTAACACATTGCGCTACCTGCATTCTGCATACAGCGAGTGAACGATCGATCGTTTGGTCGTGCAGCGAAAGTCGTTTATACAGCAAGTGTTAACATTTAGCTGTTGTTGTACATGATTTGAGTGCTGTGCTAACTGAGTACTAGTGCATCAGAGCGGCAACAACAACTGGTAGCAGTGCAGCGACAACAACGAGCACAGAAGGGTAGCAACAGCGAGCGATAACAACGATCGAAATAATGCGACGAAAAGCGCGACGGACCTCAAGCGACGAGCGGCATCAATCGAAAACATTTACACATTCATATTATAACTGCCTTTTAGTACACATGAGCTCGGACGCAAAGCGAGGTGTACCGTATATTCGGTTTATACCCTTGCTGTGCCGAGCTCGCATGTGCTGGTGTTTGTTTTTACACTGAGTGCATTGGCGTGTACCGATACTTGGTGGCAAACGTTGGCGTGTCACGCTCAAGCGAGTCGTCGTGTAATGTGTGTTGAATGTATAAGCGGCTAATGACCTAACTTTGCTTCGCTGTTTGCATGACGTCGACGTTCGAATTGCGTGATAGCAAATTGAGCAAAATTGATGGTGGCTCATCGGTGTCTATCGCTTTTCGTTACTCATTATTAGTGAGAGCCTATAGACTTGAACGTTTGCGTATTGAATTCCTTACTGATCGCCATTGTGGTCACTTGCGCGTATATTTACAAATACTGTGCCGACATGATGTGTCAGCCACACGCAACTTCTGCAAGGTAACCCTACCCTAATTTATTCTATTCGCTGAAAGCGTGTTTAACGTACATGCCCTACTGAAAACAAGTCAAAAATGGAATGTTAGTCAAGTGACTATATTTATCCATGTGTACAATCTATATGTGCACTTCACGTGATAATAAAAAATTCCCTAAGACAACCGCATCTGTGTTTACTCGAACTGTCGGCGAAATAACAGGCGCAAACATATATAGGTACACAAACACGGTGTTGTAGCCGCATCTTGTGGCAATCCTCGCGTGTCAGACGCAGCGTTTGTACACGCCCATTCTCGCTCTGCCAGCCGAATGTGTCAGTTCGCCATTCGACTGAGGAACGTCACTCTCTAGGTTTCTGTAGTGCTTCGTGTAGCTGTCTAATCGGTTGGCGGTACGTGCCGCCGGCGAGCATCCGCTCGAGTAGCGCGTTGGCTCGAGGTGGAACCTGTTCCACCCGCACGGTTAATCAAAGTGATCGGCGTACTCTCGCACTGGACCAATCTCGAGCGCCTGCAGCCCGAGATCCGTGTCGTGCCAGAACGTACGCGAGCAGCTCAGCAACACGGCAGTGTCGCGTGCAGATAGGAACGAAAACACACCGATGCGCAGCGCTGCATCGAGTTGATGCAGCACGTTGTTGTTGTTGTCGTTGACGTCGTTGACGTGAGTAACACTTGGCGATGTCTTCTTGCGAGGCTGGTCGTCCGATGTGTCGGATGACAGCAGGCGCTTTGGAGCGTTCATCAGATGCGATGCGATGGCCATTGACGTCGTCGTGCTACTGGAGACTGAAAGTGAGAGACTCGTTGCAGAATAACGGCATTGACAAGAGTTGCGAACACTTGCGATGTAGTCAAGCGCCGATTCACAATCACATTACGCTTCAAACTGTTTGACAATCGACTTTGACGTACTGCGTCACTCGCCCTTCTCAATGAGTAGAAAGCCACACACAAAGCCAGCGCGCGAGACGCCAGCAACGAGCTCCGTCGTGAGCGTCTCTTGCCACATATTGAGGTACGCCCACGGATCGCCAAGTCGGTACTGCATACGTCGCACCCCGTCCCAACTATTCGTACCACTAACAGCGTCTCGATGACTACCAGTATGACTCGGGAACGCTGCAGCCATTGCTTGCTTGAGCTTGACAAAGTAGTGGCACTGCTTGCGCACATCAGCGGTCAGCGCGAGCAGCAGTTGTGCTGCATCCGTACATCCGAGCGTATCAATCCCAACACTGTCGATATCCTGCCAGTGCGTAACCACGTGCTGCATGATCACGTCGCTGTGGCGCCGCGTCATGTTCGAGTTGTAGTAGCCCGTGTATGGGACCATCGCTTCCCGCAGCTCGTACGTTCGCTTGTCGATCGCCATTTGGTGGAGTCCACTGGCTTTCCACGTTGGCAATAGGTCGGAAACTGCACGCTTCCAGTCGGCAATGAGCGCTTGCACACGCAGTTGGTACTGCTGAACTTCAGTCTCATACAGCGCACACGTGCGACATGTAACAGCACATGACGACACCGTCATGTTGTCCCAGTGCACGCCAAAGACGCTAGCGAGGGGTGCGGCATGTACAAAGTCCGAGCCAAAGCCATTGTGTATGGCGTTCAGCGCATGCTCGAGCGTGTTGGTAGTCCATTGTGTAGGCGTGTCGATATTATCGGTATCAATATCGATATCGATATCGATATTACTGACGGTATCAGTAATACTACCGGTATTATCACCGGTATCGGTCGCTTGTCGTCGCTCGTTGCTGTAGTCGTCGACTGGCTGCGGCAATGCTGCAAGTGGCAAAGCGATGACCACAGGCCGTGCTGTGTACACTGCTGATGCAAACTTGAACGGGATGTAACACTGCGGCAGGATACGCGCCAGTACAAAGTCGAGCAGCGACAGCAGCGGCACGTGCTGCCACTGCGGCATTGCATGGACAACCGCCTGCCATTTGGCGTTCGCTGCTGTTGTAGCTGTAGTAGATGCTGGCAGTGTGTGCAGTGCCGTTGGCTGTTGTTGTTCTTGTTGTACTAGATGCTGTAGCAATTGCTGGTGCTCAGCGCTCAAGTGGCAGTCGTCCATCTGACCCGCGAGAAGCTGGTCGTCTTCCCAGTCGCTCTCGAGCTCGTCAACGACCAACTCGCTCGTGTAGATCGACGTCTTCCAGACCGGCGTCACGTGCCACCAGTCGGCGGCACAGCCCTGAAAAAAGTGCTGCGCGCATGGCACGCGCGTCAGCACGCTCGTGGTTAACACGCGGTCGCTGCGTAGTGCGCGACACGTGTTGAGTAGCTGCACCGCTGCGTGCAGCTCGAGAAACTGCAGGATTTCGATGCTCGGCAGCGACAAGAAGCACGTCGTAGCGACTACTGCTGCTGCTGGTTGTTTATAGTCGTTGTTGCTGTTGATGGGACGCACGCAGTCCATGGTGCTGCGCATTGACCAGCAGGTCAATGTGTCATCTGTTGTCCGAAAACGCCAGTGAGCAACCGCATTTCGATATAAAAACGTTCATGGCGTTCTTATATCGAGAGAAACGATATATTTCCACGAAGGTCGTATATATTTGTTATAAACATAAATAATTTTTCTACTGAATATTTGGTGCGAATGATATGAGTTGATACTCACCAGCATCTGATTGTGACGAACACGAAGACGCCAACAGCAACATCGACGACAATGACGACGACGACGACGACAGCGACGACGGTAGTGGTGAAGAGGACGGCGACATCAACGGCGAGATCGAGCAAGACAACGGCGATGAAGCAGGAGCGGATAGCAACGCCGAGCAAGTCGAAAGTGGCGAATAGTTGGCAGCGGAGATGACAGCGATGCAGACAATGAAGGCAGCGAAGACGATGACGATTGCGACGACGACGACGACGAGTCTTGTCGACCGCAAGTGAACGCGCAGCTTCTGTCGCTCATCGCTGCGTTCGAGAAGTTCATTTTGCCAGCGTATCTGCCAGACGAGATGACTATCACATCGTCCGCTGATCGTGTTTTCGTCGTACCGATCGCAGTCTCACTGTGGCACCACCACCCGGACGCAACGATACTGCAATGTGGCCACAAGTGGACGCGTGACGATGTATGCGCAGCACTCAACGGCGCGCGCGACGGCCTCGGCGACTTGTTCACCGACACGGACCCGAACGTCGCACACGCGTCCGTCGTCGGTGCGCACTGGTGAGTATCAACGCGTCGAACGAGACCGAACAACACATCGCGTGTTGCGCGCTGTGCGAAAAGAGCAAGTACCTCGAAGCGTCGTTCCACGCTGCCGAAAACAACGACACTGAAGCGCTTGCAGCGCTCCGTGCATCGACTGCTGGGCTCAAGTTTGCGTCCTGCAACGCATCTGTCGACTACCACACGTCGGGCGAGTTCTTATACTCGAACGAGGCGTACGAGTGCCTCCTCGCGTCTGATGACGTCGCACTACTTGCACCGCCACTGAGCGACACCT
>JAADWX010000599.1:0-18192 GCA_023336405.1 Globisporangium echinulatum | reverse complement strand
TGCGAGCTTGTCGGTCTAAGTCGAGTTCGGTGATTGGAAAGCCGCCACAGAATTAATCTAGCGTTTGTGTGTCTTCATGCTGCAGTCGCTATCGTCTTGTATCAGGTTGCTGTCGGTATACGTTAAGTGTCGCCGCGATCAATGTATTCGGTCACAAATTGATACAAATACAGGACTGGAAAACGATCTGGCGTGTGTTGGTAGAGGAAATGCACACGCAGTGGCTCAAGCGTGCGCAGTGGCGACTCCAAACCGAGCTGCTCGTTAAAAGCGGAGTTGGTATCCAAGATTGCAAGTTGCAAGACAGAGACTGTGTTGCACGACTCGATCCTGGCTCTCGCACCAAAAAGCGCCACACTGGTACTCGAAGACAGTATTGTGTCGTGTCCAGGTTGTCGTATACTGTTCTCTCTAGTTAAACTGCATTGCTTTTATTTATACGCTTGTGCTCTTGTATAAAATGTACGAACATTATCTGCTAAGGTTACGGCTTTTACAGTCAATACAAAATACAGTATCAATATTCGCTAAGCGTGAAATATCGTAATTGAATCGAGATTAATCGCGATTCGCATTTGCTTCCTATGCAAGAGCATTCGAGTGCTTATAATCGTTATTTCGACAGAGCTCTTTATTCAAGTGGATCGCAGTTTGATATCAAAAAAGCCTGCTTGTTTGTTTTCATCGACCTCATTTTAGCTAGAGTCTATAGCGCAATATTTGAGTGAAACCTCAGATTTATGCCTTGAATTAGATGTTTGAGAGAAGGTTTTAGCTGTCATCGAGGGGGGCGGAGGGGAGCTCGCCGCAGAAGCCCAGCAGCGACGAACAAGCAGCTTTGCAAGAGAACGCTACTGCTGTCGACGACGACCGGTCTGGACGGCCGCTGCTCGACTCGATACGCGCGCACTCGACGCTCAATAGCGCGTGCTGCGTCTTCACCTGTCTTCCCTCCCCTTCGCACGGCCTTCGCTTTCTTCGTCGTCCCCTTTCGTCCCATCCATCTTCTCGTTCGCAGAACGCGACGCACTGTCAGTCGTCCATCCATCAGGTCGCGGTCGCAAGTCACACGCGTGTTGCACAAGCAAGCTCACAAGCAAGTGTGCAACAGACGCAGAGCCGCCAAAGCCACATAACCAAACAAACAGCGCAACACAATGAGCAGCTCGTCATCTGCCGTTTCGAGCGCCGCTGCCAACAGCAGCAAGAGCGCACAGAAGCATCTGTGGTCGCCGTCCGAGGTCGCGGAGCTCACAGCTGCCGCCGTCGCAGCCATGCCGACGTCGCTGTCACAGGCCGCGAACCTCTCGCTCGCAACAACAGCGAACAAGAAGACATCGACGACGCACCGGACCGAGAACGGCGATATTGTGCATCGCCAGCAGTCGACGCACCGCGGGACGAACGCGACGCTCGTGACGTCGACGACCACGACGATCCACCACCATCTTGGCGGTGTAGGCATTGGGATTGGCGGTAGTGGTCTCAACGCAAACGCGCTCAAGCCAACGACAACGACAACGACGACGACGTCGGTCCAGCAGCAGCAGTTTGCGATCCACGCGACTGCAGCGCACGGCCTTCACAACCACCACAGTCACAGTCACAGTCACAGCCACGTGCCGCCGCCGTCAGCGCTCGTGACGAGCAATTTGCTGTTGGCAGCGAACACTGGCAGTGCGCTCGTGCCGTCGTCGTCCGCAGCTGGAGCGGCATCACTCGACCCAGCGCTTGTTGCCGCAAACCACGCCACGCTCGTCGCGTCGCCAACGTTCCAGGGCGACTTGCAGAAGATCGACGTCGGTCTCAACTCGGACGACGCCGACGTGCAGCTCGAGGCCGCGAAGAAGCTCCGGGGGCTGCTGTCGTCGGAGCGCGACTTGCTCATTCGGCAGGTACGGGTTGTTTTGGCTGTAAAGTGTATAGTGTAGAGCAGTATGCACGTTACTGACGTAGGTCGATATGTGACAAAGATGCTCGACAAGAACTGGACGCCGCGGTTGATCAAGTGGCTCCGGCTCCGCGACCGCCCGACGCTTCAGGTCGAAGCGCTCTGGGCGCTCACGAACATTGCAGCTGGTGCGACCGACAACACGTCAGTGCTGCTCCAGAACGGCGTGATCCCGACGCTCGTGTCGCTCCTCGACTCGTCGAACGAAGAGGTACTGAGTTGGGATAGTGTGTGCGGACCACACGATGGCGCTATATTGTGTGTACCACACGTATTGTTTGGTCGCTCATTGCAACGACTGGCGACATCTGTAGGTGCTCGAGCAGTCGGTCTGGGTGCTCGGGAACCTCGCAGGCGAGGGCTCGACGACGCGCGACCTCGTCTTGAACGCTGGGGCGCTTGCACCGCTCGTGAACAATTTGAAGAAGACGCCGCCGGACCGATCGTCGCTCCTGCGGATCCTCACGTGGACGCTCAGCAACCTGTGCGACGGCCAGCCGCGACCAGTGTTTGACATCTCAATCATCCTCCCATCACTCGCAGAGGTACGTTTGATGGGCTGATATATATATGTATATGTGTATAATAACTCATATGTTACTATATATTATTTATATTATATATATGCCTTCTATATAGATGCTCACAAGCGCCGATACCGAGATCCTGAGCCACGTCTGCTGGGCGTTCTCGCACCTGTGCGACGGTCCGAGCACGCACATCCAAGCCGTTGTCGACTCGGACGTGTGCTTTCGGCTCGTCGAGTTGCTTGGGCACTCGTCATGGCGTGTCACAAAGCCAGCATTACGGGCAATTGGCAACATTGTCTGCGCTGAGGACGATCACGACTACACGCAGCACATCATCGAGTGCGGCGCGGTGCCGTCACTGCGTCGGCTGATCGCGCACTCGAACCGCGAGATCCAGAAAGAGGCGTGCTGGACGCTCTCGAACATTGCTGCTGGCACGGTCGACCAGATCCAGTGCGTGCTTGACTCGGGCTGCATTCCGTCGTTGATGGGGCTCGCGGCGTCGGACGCGACCGACGCGGAAGTCAAGAGCGAAGCCTGTTGGGTTGTCCTGAATGCAACGTCGTGCGGCTCGGACAGTCAAATCGAGTACCTCGTGAACGAAGGGTGCATTGCAATCCTTGGCAACTTGCTAGAAGAGACGAGCATGGTCATGATGGCGCTCGAAGGGCTCGAGCGGATCCTGCAAGTTGGCGACCTCGAAGCGAAGCGCTTGGGCGACGCGCCGAACCCGTACGCGAGTCGCATGGCGTCAGCGAACATTGAGACGCTCGTGTCGCACAAGTCGGCGACCGTCGCCAAGCGCGCGTCGCGGATCTGGCAGACGCACTTTGTCACGTGCGCGATCTGCTTGGGACCGTTTGCAAAGCACTCGAGCGCGACGTTCTTTTGCGCCGAGTGCAAGTGCAACGTCTGTACGACGTGCGACTGCACGGTGTTTCATCTCCAGTACCAGGAGACGCTCTGGCAAGAGGAGACGGCTAAAGAGACGAGCGAGAAGCAGGCGAAGCAAGCGTCGAAGCGCTCGAAGCGGCAGAAGAAGCGGCAGCGCACGAAGGAACGCAAAGCCGCGTTGCTGAAGAGTAGCAGTAGTACTGGGCCATCTGCCAAGACGAGTGGTGGTAGTAGTGGGACTGGAGCGGCTGGTACCAACAGTACGAATCGACGCAAGAAGAAGACTGCGACAACACCAGCAGGACGCAAGCAAGTGACCGAGTCGTCGTCGGACGACGGCGAGTCGCAGTCGCGCACGGGCAGCAGTCGACGGACCGACGGCGCGTCCGACGACTCGGACGACAATGACGACGACGACGACGAGTTTGACGATGACGACGACGACGACGACGAGGATGGTGTCGAGCGTCGTCGCTCGAGTGCCGATGCGGTTGATGACGACGACGCCGATGTGACGTCGTCGTACTTGGCGCTTGACGAAATGGTGAACGTAAACGACAAGTGGGTCTCGTACCTCCGGAAGACCGGCTCGATCATGGCGCTCGCTGAACGCCTCGACCTCGAAGACGACAGTTTGTGGACTGTTGCTGAGAAAGATAGAACCGCGATCCACGCGTGAACGCCGTCGAGGTCGTCGTCGTAGGTGCCTCGTGACAGTCGATGTCAGTCGGTCATCGACACGAAAGCGTTGGCGTTGCGTATGTGAATGGACGATGAACAGGCCGCGCATGTGTCGATGCGCTGACAGTGTCGTCGACTGCTCGAGCGACAGCAACAGCAGCAGCAGTAGCAGTAGTGCCAGCAAGCGTTGGGACGATGAGTGCGTCTGACTGTGAATACTCGCACGTCCGTTGATAGCCGTGAAGTATGAGCACCGCATGCGTCTGTTGATGTCGAGCGTATGAGTGTGTTGGATGTGCTCCACTCGATCGAATCAGCGTCTCATGCGACTGACAAGGGCGTGCGCAGCAAGCGCCTCGGTAACAACCCGTGATGCTAAGACACTGCGGCCATCCAAGTGGGTTTGACAGTTCATGCAGTGCAGGCGACGCGAGAGCTGTGGTCCGCACAAGATCGTCTTCGCGTGCATTGCTCGGTATGCACATGTGAAGCAAGTCACACCAGCAGATCAGCACGTACGTAGTCGCGGGTATCGAAGCACATTGGGCGTCGTGTGACCGGAAGTGAGGTTGAACAGAGCATCTCACAGAAAGCGAGATTCATTGCCCTTTGATGCATAACAGCACAGCAGCACAACAGCGCAGCGCAGCAGTCGACATGAGCAAAATAGTCACACTCTACTTCCTTTCGATTCATTTCAGATAGCTCGTGGTAGGTAGCTGGCGACCACACACGTCGCGTCTGGTGCGCGCTCATCCGCCCATCAGACTGACCGCCTGAGCTAGCGTTCGAGATGAACCCAAGTGCATACACATGCGTGCTCCAGCCGCCATTGGCGCCGCTGTCATCGTCGTCATCGCAGCTACTGTCAATGCAAAGTGCTTATTCGGTCTTCTTGCGGTACTGGCAGCCGTCCGTGAGGCGCGCCTTGCCGCCCGTCGGCTGGCACAGCATCACCGAGCACGAGCCGCAGAGCACGACCGTCTGCGCGTGCGAGAACACCGTCGTGCTAGTAATACATAGAGATAGATAGATCCACATACACACGAGTCAATACGCTGGTGTCGAGTCGTGATGAAGTCTATGAGGCGACAGAGTCGAGCAGCTACGAAGCGACTGCGGACTACGTACATGTTGAAGCAGCCCGGGCACTTCACGTCCATGAAGTACGAGTTCGGGGTCTGTACCAGACGGCGAAGCTTGTGCTTGGAGGCTTCCTCCGAGGCAGACGGGTGGAGAAGGTCACGAGGCTGTTGACACACATGATAGACAGTCACATGTTAGCTACTGCAGCGCAACATACCACAGTTGGGTGCTTATAGGCCACATAGAGGCATGGCGAGCTGCTGGTCGCGAAACAGAGGCTGATACTGCTGCTGGTGCATGCTGCAAATGGGTGGCGCGATGCGAGTGTGGCGCTGTTCTGCTGTTCTCTCTCGAGCGTTCGTCTGATATGCCAGTTGAGATCGCTGCGGGTTCACTGCGAGCCGTGTTGTACATGTTCGGTTGAGATTGTATCTGTGCGTCACCTGCGCGCTGTAGTCGCATTACTCGCCATGGTCAATACGTTCGAGTACGCAGCGTTCCGTCGGTTGCAGCTGCCGTCACGGGTTGATCGGTACTCGCTGTCCTGCGCTGCTGTTGCTCATGCTGTCGCTGTCGCCATCGCGAGCGCCGTCTCGCCTCGCTTTGCATGCCACGCCTCTTGTGCCTCGCACACGTATGCAGACACGCACACATGCACGCAGAGCGTCGTTGCACGCACCATATTGTCCGAGCTGTTCGAGATTTGTAGGAAGAAGACGAGTGGTTTTCTCTACATTCGCGTGTGTGTTCGAGCGCCAGCAGTCAATATGAATGGTGGAGAACCATCGATAATGAAGAATTGCTGGTATGGGCAGCATGTTTGCCAAATTCGCAGAATGCTCTTGAACCGTTGAACCGTTGCTGAGCGGTCCAAATATGTGGCACACGCTACTGATGTGATTCACATCATCTGGTAAATAATTAGCTACTAAAAATACGCGATATTTTGCTTCCTCACGCTGCAATATTTGATCAATCGACAGCAATTTATTCGTAAAATACGTACGTAGTCGTACTAAGTACGATTGCTCCATTGCGTCTACTGCCACTTGGGAACGTCTCGCTGCAATTGCGACAGTAAAGCACGAGTGTCAGTGTGCAGGCGTCACGATGAAGCTCGGCTTCCATGACGACGATGACGACGCTGTCGATGACAACGACAACAGCGTCGTAAACGAGGTCCATCGAACGCCTTCTCACGTAGCTGCTAGCAGCGCCTCGGCTCTCGTGCACAAGCCACGTCGCAGCCGCATTCGCGCACCGAGCCTCAACGAGTCGTCAACGTCCGAGTCGAGCGACGACGACGACGTCGACGATGAGCGTCTCGTGCTCGATACTGCGCTCTCATTCTTGCGCGTCTCGCTCCACAGCAGCAAGTCGCGTCAAGGTGCGACATCGCCGTCCCATCCGTCGTGTATCGTCTTGCCCTCACTATACCTGTTGGCTCGCATCCACACACATAGAGCTACTGCACCACGTCGAGCGCACGTGCGAGCGCAAGGCCGTGCACGCAGTCAGTTCGAGTCGCGCGTACCAAATGCTCTGTGATGCGCTGCAGCGCGCACGCGCCGACGCGGAAGCGAACCTCAAGCGCGTCGACGCGACGCAGCACGTGGACGCCGAGTTCCAGTCGATGCTGCGCAAGGTGCGTGTGTGGGACTGTGTATGAGTGCGTATGTGTACTACATGCTCACAGTCCACGGCATGCCGCTCGCTGTCTCGCGTCATAGAACACGGAAGCCGAGTCGCTGTCGTCCAGGACGCTCCGCCAGGTCCGCACATGTGCTTTGATCCTGATACATTTTAGTACCAACTGACACCAGATACCTGTTACGTGACACTTGATACCATATATGGGCTACTTATACTAACGACGTTCATCGGACGTTAATGATGTGTATACCACGGTCAATAGCGCCGCAGCCACGACCGATCGGTGCTGCTTGCGGTCGAGAACGAGTTGGTTGCGTACCAACAGGCGCTCGCAGCCGAGTCGCGCGCACAGGCCGACGCGCGTGCTGCAGCTGAAGCTGCACAGCAGCGCGAGCAACAGATGCGCGAGCAGCAGCTGCAGGCCGAGAACGATCGAGTGGCGGCCCAAGCAGCTGCTGCAGAAGCTGCTGAGACGCGGCGACGCGATGTTGAAGCGAAGGCGAAGGCAGCAGCAGACGCGAAACAGCAAGAGGCCGATGCACAACAACAGGCACAACAACTGGCGGCGGCTGCCAAGAAGCGCGCCGAGGCTGAAGCGACGCAGTTTGTTGTGGACGCGCATGCGCGACTCGCACGACTCGAGGCCATTCAGGAGCAGTCGAAGCAGGTTCTTGCGAGTTCAGACCCAGCGATCAAGCGCATCCGCGTCGACATTCGACTGCAGGTGCGTCGTCGCGGTGGTGTGTGTTGCGTGTGTCTAGGATATATTTGGCATCATGGATGCATTTGGTGTCAAATGAGTATTAAAATGCAAATTGAGTATTACCAACTGAGTGCTCACGCCTCGTATACTGCGCTGTGTATTGATTGATCTGGTGTTATGAATACGCAGGCGGGTGCGTGCAACCAGATCTCGGCTGCGCCGTCCGCGATCAAGACCGTCGTCGACAAGATCCACTCGCTGCTGCAGGTGCGTCTGTTTGATACCTATATGCTGCCGTGCCTTAGCAAGCGAATGATTGACTCGTATACTAGTACTGACGACGCGTTTGCTGTTGCTGCGACACAAACAGACTGCCAAGACGTCGGGCGACGGGTACTTCCAGTACGCACTCGACCTCGTCGCGACGAACCTCGCCAAGCAAGCGCGCGTCGTCCTCGACTACAAGTACGTCTGTTGTCTGTATATCCGACTGTATGCGAGTGTCACAGTGTTGGGTCCTATCGGTCATCCTCTCACACGTCGTCTCTCTCTCTCTGTGTCAACGCATCCACATCGTCATCGCCACTCGCTCTATCCAGATCGTGTTTTCCGGTCGCGCACGTGATCGTCATGTCGTGCGTCCGGACACCTGAACTCACGGACCTCATGCTCGCAAACTTCCACAAGCTCTGCGTATTCACGATCCCCGAGTCGCCACTCAAGACAACACACCAGAGCGTCGCGGACTACAAAGCCGCGCTCGGGTTCGAGCCAGCAGTTGGCGAGACGTCGGACCCCGACGGTCTCGAGCACATTACGGTCTATGCAAAGCGCATGACGATGGTCGTCGCCGTGCTCGCTGCTGCGATGCAGACTGCGCCGTTTGACGGCAGCGCGTCACCCCCAGGTCTCGGCATTGGCGACTGCTGGAACTGGCTCGCGCGGCTCGTGAATGCGCCACCAAACGTCATGACCGCGTCGCTGCTGCTCACGATCGTCGAAGTCGCGGGCTTTGAGCTCTTGCGGACGTACAAGTCGCAGTTCCACAAGCTGCTGGTGCTCATTGCGCGCGACGTGTGTCCGCGACTGAGCAAAGACGCCAAGACTGGCGCTGCAAACGCTGCCGGGCAGCTCGAGATTGTGATTAGTCAGTACGAAGCCAACGGCTGTCGACTGCCGGAACCCGACGGCCGCAAGTTGGAAGAGACGAAACTCACGGCTGCGGACGAGGAGAAGACCGATCATGACAATGGCAGTGGTGGCAGTGGTGGCTACGGAGGAGGTCGAGGTGGTGGTGGTGGACGTGGTGGTGGTCGCGGTGGTGGTCGTGGCAGAGGTCGTGGCGGCAATCGCTGGTAACCGACTGTCTACGACAAAAAAACATGCTCGACAGGGCAGCACCTCATGCTGCAAACCAGCGTCGAGAGTCGAAACACGATCATCCATACAAACAAACGTCGCACTGTCTGCTACTTAGTATGCGTTTGTACGACTCACACTCGTACTGCGTCGTGCTGACTCTGTTGATATTCATGGCTGAAACTGGACTGGTTCGACACATCGGTATCATCAGTATCAAAAACGCAATGCGAAGAACGACCTATTCAGAGGTGTCGACATCCAGTCAGCAAAGGCAGCAAGTGCACTGCCAAGTTTGCACTAGCAGACCTCACCTCTCAGCCCTTCGCCCGCAAGCCATCAGTCCTCAATCCTTCAGACTTCTTCATCCCAATCTGTCACATGCACTTTCTCTCGCACTTTCCCATGCTACTTGCTCCCGAGCGTCGGCATCGCAGTGCCGTACTGCGTCTTCTCATTGTACTCCCACTGCGCCGTCACGGTCTTGAGCTGTGTGTAAAAGTTGATGCCGGCCTTGCCGTAAAAGTTGATGTCGCCGCGAATCGACGCGCGCGAGCCCGTGAACGAAAACATCGGGAGCGGCACGGGGATCGGGACGTTGATGCCCACTTGGCCAACGTCGATCTCGTGCTGGAACTTGCGCGCGGCCGCGCCGGACGCCGTGAAGATCGACGTGCCGTTGCCGTACGGATTCGCGTTGATGAGCGCGATCGCGTCCTCGAGCGTATCCACGGCCGTGCACACGAGCACGGGGCCAAAGATCTCCTCGGTGTACGCGACGTTCGTTGTCCCAACGTTGTTGAGCACCGTCGGGCCGACAAAGTTGCCATTCGGGTACTTGGCGACGTGCACGTTGCGGCCATCGAGCAAACACTCGGCGCCGCCGTCAATGCCCTCCTGGATCAGACGCTCGACGCGCTCCTTCGCTTCGACCGAGATGAGCGGCCCGACGTCCGTGCCGGGCTCGAGGCCGCCGTTCACCTTGAACTCCTTGGCTTTCGCGACAATGTCGTGGACCCTATTGTGTCAAAATAGTATGGACGACCGAGAGTGATGGTTGAAATGACTGAGTGAAAATGTTCTGCTCAACTCAAGATCTACGACACATAGCACATAGACAATAGCCCACAACACGTACCACTCCTTGGTCTGGCCGACAAACACGACGACCGACAGCGCCATGCAGCGCTGACCGGCAGCACCGAACGCCGCACCTGCGAGTGCGCCGATCGCTTGCTCCTTGTCGCAGTCCGGGAGGATCACAGCGTGGTTCTTCGCGCCCAAGTTCGCCTGCACGCGCTTGCCGTTCGCACTGCCGCGCGCGTGGATGTACTCGCCCGCCTGGTTCCCACCGACGAACGAGATCGCTTTGACAGCCGGCGCGTCGCAGATAAAGTTCACCGCGTCGTGGGCGCCGTGGATAATGTTGAGCACACCGTCGGGGAGACCGGCCTCCTTGGCGAGACGCGCGAGGATCTAGAGACACAAACAGTGTCAGTACAGATGGCAGTGTCGTACAACGGCCATCACGCACTGCCCCATACACATACACATACCATGGCAGCGCCTGGGTCTTTCTCCGATGGCTTGAGGATGTACGTGTTGCCAGCGACGATGCCGACCGGAAACATCCAGAGCGGGATCATCGCGGGAAAGTTGAACGGACAGATGCCAGCGCAGACGCCAAGCGGCTGCTTGTACGAGTACGTGTCGAGCGCGTTTGCGAGGTTCTCGGCCGTCTCGCCCATCATGAGCGTCGCTGCGCCGCACGTGTGCTCCACGACCTCTGTTGTATGCAATCAGTCAGTCAGTCAGTCAGTCGTATCCATATCCATGTAGAGAGACATACTGACTGCCCAATAGATATCCAAGCCAACGAGACGCACCGAGGCCACGGAAGATGTCGCCACGTGCGTCCGCGAGCGTCTTGCCCTGCTCGTGCGTGATCGAGTGCGCGAGCTCGTCCGTGTGCTCGCGAATGAGGTGCTGGAGCTTGAGCATCACGCGCTGGCGGTGCTGCACGCCGACGTTGCGCCACGTCTTGTACGCCTCAGCAGCTGCGTCAGCTGCTTGTTGCATCTGTTGATCAATAGACAAAGAGTGATGGTCATGAGTGAATGTCAGTCGTCTGACATGCGTCTTCTACATCTGCTCTCTGTGTGTCATAGACTCAATACAGACTCAGTTCTACTATCGCACCTCTTCCTTCGTGGCCTGCGGGACCTTGTAAATCACTTCGTTCGTCGCTGGGTTGCGCAAGTCGATCCACTTGTCGGTCTTCGACTGCACGAACTCGCCGTTGATGAACAGCGGGACTTTCTCCTATTGGTTTGTATATGAAAAGGCGCATATGTATGAGCATTGCATAGCGAGTGAGCAACTCAATCCATGCATCGACATGGCTGTCGTTTTGTCTACCGATGCCATTGCTGCCGTTGGTACCAGCAGCAAGCAAGCGGACGACATGGCTACGTCTAATGGCCTATTCAAGAAGACGAAAGGACGTACCACCGAGGCCGAGGAGAACGCGCGCACGGCCGAGAGGCGCTGCTGGTGCTGGACGCGCGCAGCGTGGAGCGAAGCGCGGCGGAGCATCGTAGGAGCAGAGAGAGGTTGAGAAAGGACGAGGAACGAAGCGAACACGCGCGTGCGGAATCGAGAGTGGCGAGTGAGTGCAATGTAGCAAGCTGCGTGCGTGTGTCGTGGAGGTGCTGCCTTCAGCCACTGCTGTTTGGACGAAACGCATTGAGCACGCAGCTTCAAGTGCGGACTTGCGTGTCCGACGAATTCGATAAAGTACGAATGCAATGTTGACATTCAAACCTCGCTGGGTGATAGCAAATACGACTTACTATTAGAAATACAGACAATAGTAAATACGAACGCAGTGTGAGAAAGACAGCAATCGATGCAAATGAACAGCACGTCACGTGCGTTGAATGGCACAGAATCGAGGCGAGGTTTTTCAATCTCGTATTGTTTTGTACTGTCTAAACTCGATCAAGTCCGTATTTGGCTGCTTCGAGTTGCACGTTGCAGTATCGATCCTACAAAGTCCGAATTCGCATCGACACTCAATACATTGGCGCAGAGCTCACCTGTGCGAACAGCATCGTCGTCACTCAACTGCTGCTACGATGACGATGCTCCTCCAGCGCACGGCGCCGCTGCGGCTGTTGCAGAAACAGCTCGTGCGATCGCGACGCGCATCCACTGCTGCTGCGTACATACTATCCCAGCAACAGCAGCAGTGGCGACGACTTGGCGCACCAGCGCTTGCTGCACATGCGACGCTAGCGTCCAGCCATCCTAACCACTACCACCTGCAATTGCGCCAGCAGCAGCAGCTCTCACTGACGCGAACGCTCTGCTCGAGCGCAACGCCTACTGCAGCAAACAACAGTAGCAATGACAGCAACGACGCTCCAATCACCCCCAAGTCGCCGAAAGACGAGCTCTTTCTGCGCGCACTGCGCACGTACTACGAACGCGAAGGCCACTTCTCGGTCCCAAACGAGTTTGTCATCCCGACACCATCTGAGTCCGAGTCTACCGACAGTGATGACGATACCATCAAGCCTGCATGGCCGCAGGACACGTACGGCATGGACCTCGGCCGCCGACTGCGGCTGTTTACGCGCGGCCGCTGTGGCGAGTACAAGCGCGCGGTGCTCAAAGGCATCGGGTTCCCGTACGATGACTGGCGCACGTACGTCTGGGAGCAGCAGATCCTCCCAGCGCTCCGTACGTTTGAGACTATAGAAGGCCACTTGTTTGTGCGGCAGGCGTTCGAGGTCCCGCATGGTGACAGCCGCTGGCCGCGCTCGACGTGGGGCTTCAAGCTCGGGAGCCACTGCCAGCTCTTACGACGTGAGAAGGAGCGAACCCTCCTGCCGCAACAGATTCAGGAGCTCGATGCGATCGGCTTCATGTGGAGCGAGCACGAGTGGAAGCGCAAGGTCTTTCTATTACCATCACTCACGGCCTTTCGCGAGCGCTTTGGCCACAGCGACGTGCCCGACAAGTTCGTCGTCCCGTCTGATGACCCGCGTTGGCCAGTCAAGACGTGGGGCTACCGTCTCGGCCGCATGGTCGCACTCGTGCGCGAAGAGCTCGAGGCGGGTCACGCAATACCAGCAGCGCACAAGCGCGACCTTGACGCGCTTGCGTTCTTTGATAGTGCGACAGAGGCGCTGAGCGTCTGGCGCACGCGCGTGTTGCCAGCGCTCGAGACGTTTGTAGCTGTTTACAGCCACACTGCGGTGCCTCCAACGTTTGTTGTCCCGTCTGACGACGCTCTATGGCCCGAGCCAACAAGAGGCTTGGAACTCGGCGACGTCGTTTACCACATCAACAACAACGCGTTGTTCAGCACTGCCCTCGCAGCTGATAAGCAACAGCTCCAAGCGCTCGGGTATCGCTGGGACGCGCTCTATGGGCGCTGGTCAAAGCAACTGCTCCCGGCTCTCCAGCAGTTCTACCAGCTCTACGACCACTGCGACGTGCCGCAGATGTTTATTGTGCCAATGAATGACGCAACGTGGCCGCCTGAGACTTGGGGCTTTCGGCTCGGCAAGCAAGTGTCGTTGCTCCGACGGAGCGGCCGCGACGCGCGCGATGTCGCAGAAGTGCTACCGGCGCTTGACGCCATGGGCTTTTCGTTCAACGTCCTCGAGTCGGCATTTGTTGAAAAAGTGCTGCCAGCACTCGAGGTCTACGCGGCGCAGCACGGCGACTGCAACGTGCCGCAGGGCTTTGTTGTTCCGTCGGACGACGCGTGGCCAAAGCGCGCGTGGGGCATCAAGCTCGGCCACATCATCCGCAACATCCGCGGCCGCAAGCAGCACGCGGAACAAGTTGACGCGCATCGCGAGCGGCTCATCGAGCTCGGCTTTGTCTGGCGCTTGAACCAGAACGTCGAAGCAACGAACCGTGATGTCGTGAAACCGTATCTTTCGGTATTTGAATCAATCTACGGAACAACGGACGTGCCGCGGGAGTTCGTCATTCCCCATGATGACCCCCGATGGCCGGATGCAGCCCATGGGTTCAAATTGGGTGACTGGCTCCATCGGTACCACCAGCGCGACGCTGGCTTGCTGCCGTTCCAGACGAAAGAAGGCCGCGTCGCGAACCAGAAGCGGCAGCGCCCGAAAGCAACAGCAACAACTGGCTCGATCGGCCTCTCGCCGTTCCAGGACGCGTACTGGCGCGAAGTGCTCCTTGCTGCGTTTGACGCGTATGCGACACTCTACGGCAGTTGTGTCGACATGCCAAGTGGCTTTGTCGTCCCAAGTGAAGCGCCGTTCCCACAGCCTGCGTGGGGTCTGAATCTCGGGTTGCGACTGCGCCACGTGCGCCACGGCGAGCGATACGCAGATGAAGTGATCAAGTACCGCGACGACCTCGAACGCCTCGGTGTGCTCGAGCCAGTTGTCGACGATGAAGAAGCTGATGAAGATGAAGAAGAAGCTGATGAGACAGGCATTGAGACTGACAGTGAGGACGATCGTGAGGACGATGGCAGTGACCGAATGTGAGGAGCGCACGGAAGCATTGTGGGTAGCTATGAACACATAGAGCGAATCCGTGATAGCTACACTGCAACCACCACACACTCACATCGCGACACCCGCTATCTAGGACGCTCTGACTTGCTAGGAAGAAAACGACAATGAGGAGGATGAAGAAGGTGGCAGTGAGTGCTGCTGGCATCATTGACATTGCCGTTCTGATAGTCACTCACTCGCTTTAGTGACATCTGACAACGTTCTCAACGCCAGTTGATCTGCACACGCAGCCGACACGACAGTCTGACAACGCAATTGTCACTTCGACAATGCGACCGATGCTGCCTCAGCTACTTACGTCTGGTTCACGCGAATGCGCTGCGTGATGTCACTTGCGTCGCACGTCTTGAGTTGCATGACTTTGTTGTTCATGTCGTTGTACGCAAGGCAGAAGCCTTTGTGTTTGTTATGCGTCACAGCAACTGCTGCTGCGTCGTAGCGCCAGTGCTGGTTCGCTTCCCCATCAATGCACGCGTACGTGTGGACGCGGCCGCCGTGCCAGCCTTCGTACGCATCGAGGCACTCGTTGCGCCACTTGGACGTGAACCGCATCGCAGCTGCGTCCCAAAACCACTGCTGGTCGTCGCGGCCGGTGGCTCTCGCGCCAATGACCGTGTCACTGTCGGTCGGCATCAACACCGCGTCGCCGCGCACTTCGTTGTGGATCCGCACGCCTTTTGCAACGTTCGAGACGCGGCGCCACACTTGGTTGTTGTTGGCCAAGTGGCATCCGTAGAGCGACACTTTGCCACTGGACTGGTCGGCGTCCAAGCAAAAGCCAGTGTGAGTGTCGTGCTTGAGCTGGCCAGTGCTCTCGTCCAAACTCCACTGCTGGTTTGGTTCGTTTGGGTTGCACGTCCAGACGTGGACGCGGCCGCCGTCCCAGCGCTCGTACGCGTCGAGACACAAGTTCGAGTCCTTGGATTGGACGAGACGCGTGTTGCCGCCTGCGTGGTACCACCACTCGGAATTCACAACACCGCTCGCGCCATAGCCAATGCCGACGTTGCCGTCCTCTAGACGCACGAGCTGCGCGTAGTGCGTTGAGAGCGACTCTTTCGTAAAGAACCGGACGGAGCCGTCACTCACTGGTGCCGGGGCGTCAGTTGTTGGCACTGGCGTCGGAGCTGACGTCGGTGTCATCGTTGGACTCGGGCCAGCACTACCAGGCGCTGCGAGGATCCACTGCTGGTTCGTGTTGTCCGGTGAACAGCCGTAGACCTGGAGCTTGTTGTTAGCGCCAACGTCCGTGTCGAGGCAGAGCGACGTGTACGTGCCATGACGCAAGCGGCGCGTCGCAGACTCGTAGACCCACTTTTGATTCGGTTCGTTGTCGAGACACGCATAGAGCCGGACGCTGCCGCCATCGAACGGTTGGTACGTGTCGAGGCACCGGTCGTTCCCTTTCGACCGGAGCGTGTTTGTCGCTTCGTCGTAGTACCACGTCTGCTGCTCGGCAAGAAGCCAGTTGCTCGCGTCTGCGTCGCCAGCCATCCGGAGCGCATTGTCCGACTGCGTCAATAGCAATTGCGACCCGACGCTCCGTATAACCTTGGGCGACGAGCGTGGCGCGACCGTCAAGCCAGCAAAGTTCGACTTCATGACCGGGTCAACGATCGTCCAGTCGTTGACGTTTGACGTGTCGGTGTAGACACCAAAGTAGCCCTCGATCTCGTGCTCGCCGTTCTGGACGCGCCAGAGCGAGTCGAACGCGACGAACCAGTAGTACGCAAAGCCGTGGGCCGTTGCCATGGCGTAAAAGTCGCGGAAGAACCGCGCTTGATTCGCTGGCGATGCCACGCTCGCTTTGGATTCGTCGGAGCCCTGCGAGCTCCAACCGGTTTCGCCAATCACAATCGACTTGTGCTTCTCGGCGGCGATCACACGGAGTGGCCGAATCCGGTCGAGCATCGTGGGGACGCCTTCGCTAATGTCGGCGCGCTCCCAGAACGAGAACTGGTTGATCGAGATGTAGTCGACCGCGTCGATGAGCTCTGGATACGTCGTGTACGAGTCGACAACATCAGCGATCGTGAGTGGAATGTGGACGTTCCGGCTCGCGAGAAACGTTCGTACGCGGTTAAGGTATTCGATCGCAGTCGCGGCCGAGACGTCTTTGCGGTAGATCGCTTCGCTGCCGACGTGGAGACCTGCGACGTTGTCACCGACGAGCCCGGCGTCAATGAGCGCGCCGAGCTTGGTGATCTCGTCGTTCAAGTGCTGCGGGTCAGCGGTCGTCCAGATCCCAAGCGCAATCTTGAGACCGGCAGCCTTTGCAGCACGCGCAACTGGCAACCCTTGGTCGCAGTCCGTGAGGCTGTAGATGCGCACGCTGTCGCTAAACTCCTTGATCTTGCGCATGTCGTTTGCGATCACTTGCTCGGACTTGCAGCGCTTGCTAAAATCGCCCTGCCAGTCGGGACCGCGGCGCGAGTTGTAGTTGATGCCGTGGAGCCGCACGTTCAGTGCGTCAACTGCGTTCAGCGCTGTTGCGAGCAGGAGCAGCGCAGTCGTGACGACACGCGGCGCAAAGATCTGCATTGTTGATGGTGCGGCTGAGAACGAGAGGTCTAGGAGGAAGGAAGGGGGCGAAGAGCTACGCTGGACGCGTAGATGTAGTCGTCACTGGAGACAACGGGTCACACGCAGCAGCAGGAGCAAACGCGTTCGTTGCTGCTACCGAAATGGGACTCGAGGCGCTCGTGAGGCGAATTGGGGAATGGACCTGTTCCTGTGGCACGCAAGCACTCAAAGCGAGATGCGCGCGCTGTTGGTAGCGTGGCCAGCATCTTGCATCTGAACAACTCCGTTGCAGTCGACAAGCTGCGCGGGAGTTTGGTTGACAACGTGACGACACGCCATTGTCGTCCAACGTATCGAGTCGGAACTGCAAGGACGCAAAACAGTCGAATGCGTATATATCATTTGTATGATAGATTACAACTGAATGCCACCGCGATCTGACTCGCTGCAAGTATTCAGATCATTATCACACGCTTGTTTGTGTATTTGCAATGCGTGCGTGCTGGTGCCAGAGAGCGACAAAGTACCCGCACCTAAAGGTGCTGCCGCCCATCGAGCGACGTACGACAAGCACGCACGAGCGAGCAAGCGAACTTGAGTGCTTGTGCTTGTCTGTGAAACTGTGTGTATGCATGTGAACGCATGAACACTCTCACAACACACACGCCAGATGCATTCCGGTTGTCGCAAGCTCCGTTCGTCGAGACGAGCACTCGATGTGGTCAATCGTACTCACAACACAAAAGTGCAGTAGCGTTACTGGATTATCACGACACTCGAGCTTCTTTGTTAACGCTGTTTGCCGCAGCAACAGCGATGCACTCATGGACACGACCAAGTCGCGATTGGCATACATAGCTGTACTACTATACTTGCTGCGACAGAAAGCGGAGCTGATAGGGTGCCACTTTACGTAGCTACGAGTTTGTTCATTTCGGCATGCCAGACTCGAGTTTGTCAGACTCGAGCCAACCTTGTCAGATTCGAGCTCGTCAGACCGAAGAACGTCTGATTCGGGTCTCGTTGTACAGATAATGACGATTGCGAATGCCCAGACACATCGCAATGCCCAACGATTACACTTGATCTCTCGCACGAGCTTCTTGTCAAACTAAGAAATTGATGTCGCTCACAATATACTTGCACAGCTCCTTGATTCCTTGGCTCTAGCTCCAGACTACCGACTTTCCACCACGACTTCCAACTCGACATTAGCGTCGCAAACATGACGCGAAGCTACTA